>VDFB02096581.1:0-47447 GCA_007258455.2 Sequoia sempervirens | reverse complement strand
TTTTAAACTCACTTCCACCCCCTTTCCCCATCCCACCCTACCTAGACAACTCTCTCTCTCTTAAAATTCTCCCTCCCTCTAAAGACATACATAAATACATACAAGCATAATACATATGTACATAAAATCCTACATCCATACAATATACATGCACTAATACATATAGGCATACATACATACAAGGATATATACATACATTAACATTAACGAAGACAACATTAATGAAGACATAACGCGAGCGCGTTGTCTTGCTTGGCATGTATCACAGATAAGAAAAATGTCAAAACTAGGAAATAACACAAGTGTGTTATATTTTGCTTTGGGAATCCCTGAGCCTTAGCATTGGTAGTCGCCTTGGAATACCAACCCAAAGGCTTGGAGGGCATTCCCAATCACCAAAGACGTGTTTTTGCAAATTCTACAATTTTTTCACATAATCGAGTTCATGCTCACCATCAGGATCGCATCTGGTTCAATATCGACAAAAGCAAAAACATGGGTAATGTTAGGTTCTCTCTTAGCTATCCAACGATGTAATTTTTTTCACTTTTTAACAATTTTAAGCCTTTCATGCATAATTTCTTTTGTTTGTATGTCTCTTTTTCACCAAAAAGTAATGTTTGGTTTTTTTTTGTTATAAATTAGTCGTTCATCAAAATTTCAAATAAATTACATTTTTAGAAACTAGACTCTATTCTACAATTTTTTAAATTTAAAAAAATCAATTACCTTCAAAAATTTTATGGGGAACGGCCAAAATTTTGCTTTTCGTGAAGTGCCCACTTAGAAAATTAGTAAAAATCAAATATTCATTAAAAATTATTAGAAAAAATTGTGCATCAACTAGATATCTAGCTAACTTTTTGATCAGAGCGATTTTAAAAATACTACAAAAGTTCACCATGCTAGGGTCGTACAAGAGTTGCTATGTTATGTTTTTCAACAAAATAGCACCAATTTGTGTACGTCCCTCTTTTGAACCCCTTAATCTCAACCATTTTCAAAATAAATTAGTAGTTTAGAAAGTAGACTCAGAGCACTTTGATCCTTGTTTTTGTTCCATCTCAAAATTTTGAGTGTAACTATCCTCAATTTCATGTCCAAGGTCAGTATTTCCTGATTTCAGAAAAAAAGTGGCCACTTAAGCCCCCTTTTTGGGAACCATCTTGGTGCACTTACCCCACGGTGAGGATTAACTCACAATATAGAGTAATTCCAGAACCGATTACAAAGAGGCTCACTACCAAAGGGCCCATTGCCCAAGAAGGAGGCTCACTGCCTATAGATAGGAATCACTGTCCAACAAGGAGGCTCACTGCCTACAGATACAAAAAGATAACAGAAAATCCACCAAACCAAATTAGACACATCTACATCCTTAATCAAAAGATTGCAGACACCATCAACTCACTACTTTTCAGAGTCTAACACATTAAAATACTACTGCCTCAATTCACTTTCTCACACTCGTGCTTCTCACACTTATGGCATATATGATACATCAATCCATAACATCTTGACTTGTATTTATACCATCTTCAACCTTATAAAATTTCTCCAAGGTTGGCTACACACACTTCATATTACAAATTCAAATTAGGTTAGCAACTCAACATTCACATAGTGGAAGAGAATGAGAGTGGACCAAACCAACACTTAACCAAGACCCAAAACAACATCTCGAATCAATCACACGCTTCCTTAATTGATACTTATCCTTCCCATGAAGTGTAGACACTAGGTCAGCTAAACCTAATGAAAAAACCAATGAACTTTGAAGTACACACTTCCACAAGAAGAAGATAACATGAGGACCACATAACACATTTCACCATACATTGGAATACATCTTAGATGCCTTCAGATTCATCCACAACAAATGCAACAACCTTCATACACAAAATGCTTTCCATTAGTCCATCTACACTGTATAGACACACCCAACAACTTTGAAACTCATCTTCTAGAGCACCAAACCATGAACACCTTTGATATAACACAAATAACATCATTACAAGACTTCTTCTAGATCTGCAAGACTTAAAACAAACCAGCAGAGGACTACAGAGTGGATACATTTCTCCCAGTCCATAGACAAACAACTCCACTAGACCAGTTCAAAAAATGATGAACACAACTTTCACTCTTCATCAAACTAGAAGCTACAATCCAAGATATATCACCTAAGGATTCCCATAAGCAATACTTCATATCCACACAAGCATAGGATCAACATAGAATAAATGCGAAGCACATACCAGAGCACATTCTGAGCACACACAACTCTGACTTCACTATTTATTAATTTTCTCAAAAGCACTTGGAAACACATCATATCAGCACACCTGCAACACCATAAAGATGGCTCCATGTACTCATGACATCTCAACAATATCTCAACTATACATGCACAACTTGCGATCACCTAATTCCTTTCTTTGCAACCACCTATACTATGTTGACATCAATGACAATACCACCATACTCATTTATACTTGCAACACTCATATCATATCCAAAACACTAAAAATGATCTTACTTTTATACCCATTACATTCAAACACCTACAACATCAATTAGGTTAGCCTAATTAGATGTATCATTCAAAACAATAACTTGTTAGCTTAGGATCAAACATACATGCTTCACATCTCAATTCAAAATTTGTAACACATCAAATAGGTTGGCATGGACCTATAATATCTCCACATAACCGATCAACACTTCCTTTAACTCCACACGACCCTAGACATATTAGGTCGGAACCACTGGTGAACAACACCAAAATACACCAACTGATTATCTTCAAACCAACACATGGACCTCCAAAATACACACCACTTGGAACATAGATGCAGTTGACAACTATAAACACTTCAAAAAATCCGCAAGACTAGATATTCTTCCCTGGTGGAATGCAAATCAATCCAAATAGATACTCTATATAGGAAACATTGTCACTAGCAAACCCGAAATACTATCATCCATAACTTTTGCATTGGAGGTCAAAACAACATGTGTTAGGGTTCAGGCAAATCAGAGCAATAAACATTAACAATTATATGCAAATTAAATAACCCAAATATAACAATGGAGAATAACACAAAAGATATCAACACAAAATTTTAATGTGGTTCACCCAATATGGGCTACATCCACAGAAACTCATCCATCTAATGATTTTATTGTCCAGTGCAAAATAAATTACAATCTCATGAATACCATACCATAACATACATCCCAGTTGCTTATAACAATATTTTTGGAAGCTTCTAGAATTAGGGTTTTACAAAGTCATTTTTCATTTATCGGTTAACAAAAATTAACTAGCAACCCCTTGATGTGCAAAAAGGGAAAAAAAATTTGGGAGATGCACCCCCGAACCCCCGCTCGAGGCCCAACCCAGCGTCAAACCTGGACAAGGATATGTTAAGAGTGTACAATATTTGCATGATTAGTTGCCACATACCAACAATATGAAACTTTTGATTTAGACTCCTATGACATCCACAAAAATTGTCTTAGAACCACAAACCAAAATAATTCAAGGTGGACCAACGTGGATGAAAAATCAAATGCACAGAGAACTAAAAACTACTGTTCTAACACTTAGCCATATAACCAACTCATTTGTTCTTCACTAGAGGAAAAAATTTGCATCTCTATACATGATTTCCATCATTTCAAACACATATACACTCTAGATCAATTGATCATCAAATTAAACCTCAAACCACAATGTTGATATCAATGAGAACGCTGTATCTACACATTGTATCTCCTGCTCATGTTGCCAACAAGCATATCAATGGAAATCTCCTCAAACTTCCAACACTATGTGGTCCCAAAGTCAATGTATTACTCTATTTTATCTTCCAGTTAATTATTTGTCTAATTTTGATGTCATTTCATATTGGTATAGTGTCAAGTCCCTCACAATGGATCTTAGCATTGTTTTCCTATGTCGATCATATGCAAATGAATCTAACTTAAGATGAAGTGGAATACTCTCATAACCTAGAACCTAAGTAAAGAAAATGTGTGGTATGTCGTGCAACCCCTTGGGGTTGTGTTATAAGCATCCTAGCCAACTATTCTAGCTCATTCCAAAAAAAGACACATCCTCCCAATTTGATCATTTCCAGGCACTACATTAACTATCTATTTTGTAGATCAAAAGATATGTCAAGGCTATAAACCTACAAATAGCCACGACTAATTGAAAAATGTTGGATCAAAAAGATTCATATTCACTTTCAATACTAATTTATAGGAAACACAAGCATTTTCATTTTTCTTCAAATATGAACGCCACAAAATGCTTCACCAACACAATCTTGCACACATACTTATTTACCAACAAAGCACATATTTAAATACGTATATCCTATGTCTACATAGGCTTCAAGCCCAACTACTCCTCCCAATTGCAAAGGTTATAAATTAGGGGGGAAATTCTCGACTTGACAAGTTAATTAGAACTCATAATATATCTATGAAATATTTTGCAAAAACAAATAAAATAAAGCTTCATATAATTTAGCTTAACCTAATGTCTGCAACTATTTTTTGTACTTGTTCTCTATTTGCACATTCACCTTCATTTGATACTCATCTGATAATCCTTTTTTTAATGCAGGTAAAATAGTTATTGCAGATGAAGAGATTTCTACAAGATTGCGAAGAAATTACAAGAAAAAGATAGAAGACAACAAAAAAATGCAAGAATTATCATTTGACATACACAAATTTCAATATTTATTTCATTGTACAAAGATTGGATAAGATTTCCATAGATTTCTCTAGATACCAAAAGATTTTTTCAATCTCCATGTCTTTTCAGGTGTAACTACTGACTGCACTTAGACTCTATTTGTCTACCACTCATTGCATGTATTAAATGCTTATGTTTCTTTTTTTTTTTAAATAAAATAAAATCATTTTTCTTATCTTACATTACAAAAATAGAAAGAGTGTAGATTGATAAAAAAATATATATATTTTATAATTATTTCATATATATGTTTCTAATATTTAATGCACATAGCTAAACTTTATTGTGGGTTTTATTGTAGATTGATAAATTTTATTGTCACATTTATTATAGACTGGTAAACAAATATAAAATATGCATCATTAAATCTTTGTTTGTACTCAAATTTATTTATTGAGTTTTGAAATTCTTACCACATATTAAATGAAGTTTGAAAGTTGTACTCAAATTTATTTATTGAGCTTTGAAATTCTTACCACATATTAAATGAAGTTTGAAAGTTGATGCAAACAAATATTTAAATATGCATGAATATTACTATTTTTTCTTTGACATTTATTTATTAAACTTCAAAAATGTGACCACTTATTAAATGAAATATGGATGATCTTACCATTGACATATAAAATATTTCAAAAATTAAGTGTTACAAATATTTTTCATGACTATTTATCAGCTAAATCAATGGGAAGCAAGAAAATACTATTTTTAAAATTAATAAATAAAATTAATGATTTTCAAACTATAGAATTGTAACTCTACCATAATAAATTTTGTAATATGATTCTCTCAACAATCATTTTCAATTAAAAAAATTGCACTCAACAAATGCAAGAATATTTTTCCTTCCATAGGAACTAATAATTTATTTGAAGTACTATGTTTCCTATAAAATTCAATCCCACATGATGGACATGCAATGTTTGCAAGGATTTTTCTTGCCTATGACTATTTGTAAGGTTTGGCTAAGTAGCCTACCTAAGATGCAAATGAATGAAGGAAAGTAAATCCATAAATAAGAGATGAGCAAGAATAAACTGTATTCTACTCAAAAGAATGCAAAGCTACAATAAGCTTAAGAATTGGAATGAATAGTGTGAGATTACAAAAGGAACCCATTGATTATATAGGCCAAGGTGAGGGATAAGATATCATAAGATTATGACAATTGTCTTAATCTTATGATATGAGACATAAAGTGGATACGTATCATAAGATTGTGACAAGTGTCTTAATCTTATGATATGAGACACAAAGTGATAAATATCTCATGTGGACCCTAAGTAAACTTAAGTAATAAGGTGCAGAAAGGACTTAAGTGGATAATTAGCTAGGAAATGAACTAGTTAGATAAAGTACCCCTTTTCACACCAACACCCCCCCTATTAAGTGCAACTTAGGGAGAAGTAGACAATGCAAAGATACAAATATGGGTCCCAACTACTAGGCTTGATGAGGTACCCATCTACATATAAATCTCTCACAAATGGAGAAAATAAGAAAACCTAGTGGGACAAAGCTCCTCTCCAAAAGAGAGAAAGACAAAGAAAATGCTCTCGATAAAATGTGAAGGAAAAAACCCTATGTGAGGAAAAATGTCTCCCCCATAAGGGAGAATGAACAAAGAAGGTCAAGTGAACCCTCCTAAATGAACAATATCCTATATTGATGGTGGATGCTCAACATATAACTTTGAATATCATTGAACAACATTCCTCCCCTTAGGAAGAAAACATGATACATGCGGGACATATTGCCATTCCTGAAAGGAATAAGTCCTTAGAATCATCTCAAATGTCACAATGTCATGAGTCCCAATCTTAACTGAAGAAGGGAACAATGTAGAACAATGTGAAGACTGATGTAGATCATCAACCAAAGATGATAGTAAGTCCTCCAAATGCTACTCCAAAGGATGCCAAATGATGACAAACACTAATATAAAGAATCATGTACCATTGCAAAAGATATCAACATGAATGGAGACCAAGTTGAAACTGTCAACTCATGAGTATATGTAGAATCTATCACCATGAAAGAATAAATGTGAAGATGGAGTAAGAGGATCTAAATGTACCCATTTACAAAAATAGGAAAGGAGAAAGCCCATTGAGAACAAAAATTCTAACTACTGATGTTCAAACTCCAAAAAATAGATGAAGTTGAAATTGTCGATGAAGAACTATTGATGAATCCCACACTACAATAAGATCATAATCAAAGAGACCACTGCATGAGTATCAATTGGATACTCTTGAATGCTCAAAATTATAGATCTAGTACATAGTGTGTACGAGTGTCTTTGACTATGGACACTACTCAACTAGATATTCTAGTGGAAAATAAAAGTACCATGTCTCTAGATGTAGAACCCAACCTTCTGAATACAACGAGATTGCTTCCATAACATAATTTTCTATATTGTATCTAGTCCATCACATTGAAATGCTAGGTAACCAACCACTACATTCACTATGTATATAGGAACTGACACTTGATACATAGATCAATCCTAAGAAGCTTGTAATATGGAAGATTTGGCATATTACACTAAAGTGACAAGATTGTGACACTTTATTTTAGTGTATTTACAACATTTTTTACATATAAGAGTTATTTAAACAATAACAATTTAATGCAAATCTAGAAACTCGGATGAAGGAGCCAAGTAGAAACCAACTATGAAGTTGACAACTAGATGTGACTATTAAGTATGCCCTCCAATTGGGATGTCGTTATAATGTCATGAGCAACTGACCCAGGTTGTTGGTTGCTAGATGGAGGAACGCCACGAAAGTACAATACAAAGCTTGATGTTCAATCAAAAAAAAAAATCAATTTTATTTATTAAAGATAAATTTGTTTTTAAAAAAACTTAATTATGAAAAATTTAATTAAAAAACATTATAAAAAGATCAAAATATTAATAAAGGAAATTCTTTTTAAATTTGATTTTAAAACCTTTATTAAAAAATAATAAAGATTTTTTTAATTTTAAAAACATTATTAAATATTAATTAACAAAATTTATTAAAAATATTAAATATTTAATTTTAATAAACCTTATTAAATATTAATTAATAAAATTTATTAAAAATATTTAAAACTTTATTAAAATATTAAATATTTAATTTTAATAAACCTTATTAAATATTAATTAACAAAATTTATTAAAAAATATTTAAAACTTTAATAAAAAAAATATTAAAGGAATTTTTTTTATTAAATTAAAATATTAATAATTTTTTTGTTAAGATATCTAAAAAAAGTTATTAGTGGGGGTTGTAGCCTCCCCACACCCCACATGGGGTATTTATGAAAGCTTTATAAAGCTTTATGAAAGCTTCATAAAAAGTTTTATAAAGCTTTATGAAAGCTTCATAAAATTTTTTATGAAAGCTTTATCCCATTAAAGGGCGGATGATCCTATGGATACCCATGTACCCTTAATGCTTGTATTAATTTTTTTTTTTTAAACTTAAAAAAAAAAATTCACATAAATATTGATTTATTTGAATGTTTTTATATGAATTTGAATAAAAAAAAATGTTTTTTGACAGTTAATTTTAGCATTTTTGAACATTTTGAGTGCGATGATAGGGCCAGATTTGAATTGGAGAATGCTCTAAAATGGAAATTCCTTGCTAGATTTGGCAACAAACCTCCCGCTTCAAATTCCTACATATTTGACCTCTAGTGTTCATAAAATAAAAGGAAAATCTGACTTTCTTAGCTACTCTGAACTCAAAGGTGAGCTCAAAATTTTTGCAAGAAGCTTCAAAAATCTTACAACTGGAAAATCAATTTTTGAACCCCTCTAGAAACTAGTATTTTCTCTATACTTTTTTTATTCTCCCGATCATCCAAGGATGCAAGAGAAGAGCATACTTAGTGCTTTAGAAAAATAGCTCTACACTCCAAAATTTCCTAAAATATTTCTAACCCACAACTCACTTTTGCTCTGATACTATGTAAAATTTGGCTAAATAACCTACCCAAGATGCAAATGAATAAAAGAAAGCAAATACAAAAATAAGAGATGAGAAAGAATAAACTATATTCTACTCAAGAGAATGCAAAGCTATATTAATCTTGAGAATTGGAATGAATGGTGTGAGATTACAAAGGGAACCCATTAATTATATAGGCCAAGGTGAGGGATAAGATATCATAAGATTATGACAAGCGTCTTAATCTTATGGTATGAGACATAAAGTCTAGATAAGTATCACAAGATTGTGACAAGTGTCTTAATTTTATGATATGAGACACAAAGTGATAAATATCCCATGTGAACCCTAAGTAAACTTAATTAATAAGGTGTGGAAATGAATTAAGTGGATACTTAGATAGAAAATGAACTAGTTAGATTAAGCACCCCTTTCACACCAATAGTATTGACTTTCAATTTTTTTTCAAAAGCTTTCTTGAATTTTTTTCCCTCTCATCTTTTAGCTATTGTGAGACATGGAAGGCTTTCCCTATCATGAGAGAGGATTATCGTAACTATAATATTGAAATAAAGGGTTGAGCACTTTGAGTGGTATACTAAGGCAATAAAGTAATGTTTTTGAAAATAAAATAATTTTTATTTAGTTATTTTAATTTTTTAAAAATGAATGATATATTGTAAAAAGAAATAGGCTACAATATAGATATGTTAAAAGGAGATTTTAGTCACAAACTAACAATTAATTTCATACAATACAAATTAAAATAATGAAGTAAAAAAGGCTCAACAAATATTACACAACTACATCTATAGTTCATGATAGAATTATATATATGTATTAGTACATAAAATATTACGTGAGCATGTTAGCGAAAACTCTTAACTTTAATCTTAAATTTGACAACCATTCACACATAAAATATTAATATTTAATTTTTTAAAATAGGCAACAACATTTATGTTTACATGTATTAACTTAAATAAAATACTTTTAAATTAAATTAAATAAATTTTAAATATATAAAATAGATCCAAATTGACATCTCTCAACTTTTTGGGAGATAGGTGTATTTAAGATGTCTATACTAATGATAATTTACTTGTTTATTTATTTTAAATAAAAAAAAGTTAATTTTCAATTTTAATTAGTAAATTATTTTCATCATATTCCCCTATAACAAGATAACTATGAAATGTTAATACAATTATATATGTGAGAATATCTAGAAACATCGATATATGTCTTCGAGTTGAAGGAATAGTGACAAATGACTATCAACCATGAAAGGTAAACTAGATGTTATGTTAATTGAAACCTTTGAATTTCTCAAGATATGAAATATTAAAAATTGTTAATTTATTAACATTTTATTATTTATGTCTATGCTTGCCATGGTGGTTGGCTACTGTTGGTTGTGCTAGGGAAGGAAGGGCAGCGTTGCTACCTCTGCTTGCCTGTGGTGATGCCTTTTCTTTGGAAGATGGTTCCTCCTTCTCTTTGGAGCACTGTGGGCTCCTTTCTGCTTTGCTCGTGGTTGGTGTTGAAGGAACCGTTTTCCTTGGTGGCCTTCTATATGTATGGCTTTTTTCTGGTGCTGCGGTGGTTGGTGCTATGGTGGTTGGTTTTTTGGCCCCCCTTGTTTTTTTCTGGATGCTTTCCCAACTGTGGGTGTGGAGGGGCTGCTTCATGGTTGTCTGGTTGTTGAATGGGTTTACTTTTAGTCAGGTAATTGGCGTAATAAGATGGATTGGTGGTTCTTATTGCTGACCTGTTTTGCCTCCTACTTCCTCTTGGCTATTCTTCGTTTCTTCCTGCGGTGCCTTTGGAGGCTTGCTTTTGGGGGTTTTTGTTTTTTGTATGGGTGGGTTTCTTCTTGTTCCCTCTTGGTGGCTTTGTGGTGTTTCCCTCTGGCTAGTTTTGTGGAGATTTGGCTCTTTTATGGCCCTGACTGGCATGTCAGGGTAGCTTGGGGCTCTTTGATGCTAGGCCTTCTCCTTTTTCCTATCGTGGTTGGGTTCCCCTACTCCCAGCGGGACTTGGATTTTTTTGCTCTTTTTGAGTCTGGGACTCTGTTTTGGCTGTGGTACCCTCTTGGTTCCTCTTGCTGGTTGTGTTTACCCAGCTATGCTTCCTGCAATTTGGTGTTTTGGTGGCCTTTTGGCTGTTGTTTTTGTTTCCCCTTTGTTTGGGATTGCATATTTTTAGGTTTTTCCTTTTGGTTGTGAACCCCCCTAGAATTGGTGAAGTTTATCTTTTTACTGGGGGGTTGCCTTTTTACGATGGTTGTTTTAGGGGTCTGGTGGAAGATGCTAGTGGTTTTTATGCTTGGTGTCCTAGCTGGTGTTGGGTTGCTGGTGGTTGGGGTTTCTCTATTGACCCAGCTTTATTTTCTTTTTATTATGTGTCTTGTTCCTTCCTGTCAGTACCTGTGGCTTGTGATGCTTAAGGAAGATGTGGTTGCCCTTTCTACTAAAGTCGGCTATCGTCGAGTGTGTCAGCTTAAGTCTCTTATAGAAGGGGGGATTGTTCCTTTTGAGGTGGAACCCTCTTCTATTGAGGTGAAGGTGGTAGTTGTCCTGTTGAGGTGGAGCTTTGGTGGGCAGGAGTGTAGCGGTTTTGGTGGGAAGGTGCTCTATTTCTTCCTCTTTGTTAGAGGGGAGTCCTATCCTTTTGAGGTGGATGTTGGGACAGTTGATCGTGTGGGATGGTGCTGCTGGGAGGTGAACAAGTTCTTTGTCTTTCTGGACTCTGTTTTGGCTGTTGAGCAGATGGTTTGTTGCAAATTGGCTACTTGGGTACCTAACTGTTATAGGTTTCTGATCCTGGGTAAAATCAGATGGTTATTGTTGTTCTTGATTAGGGGGTTGATGGTGTCTTACACCATTATGTAGATTATTTTTCTTGGCTCAGGGGTATCTTATATGAGTAGCGGGTTTGCTGATGCCTGGTAGATGTAGGCAGGGTTGGTGAATAACTAAAAGGGTTCCTGGTCCCAGTTAAAACTAGGTTGTTTAAGGGTCTCAGGCCCTTGATTGATTGTATGATGCAATGTGTGTAGTCATGTGTTATCTTTAGTGGATGTTGTGGGGCTGTTGTTGGTTTATGATGTATTTTAAATGCAGCTTGTTTACCTCTGTTATGGGTTTCGGGCCCCATCAAAACCCATTTTTTACCCTTAATCAATTTTTTTTATTATTTATTAATATTATTGTATGATCTTTTATACAAGAAAAACATATTCTACCATGTTTAGTTGGGCGAGTTTCACAAATGACAATTATTGACAAGCTTTTATAATCAATGGTGTGGTTCAATAGAATCCTCTATTGACTCTTAGCCTATGCTTAATATATGGGCCAACTATTGAACCCTCTATTGACTCTTAGTCTATGCTTAATATATGGGCCAACTTGCTATTAGATCAAGTGGGCTAGGAAGATCATATTATATATTTTGTTTGGTCATGAAATTTTTGGAGCATTTTCAAATGTATTTTGGTTCTTGATATTGATACATGTAGTAATAATTTTATATTTTAATTGTAATATAATTTTAAAATTTGATTTTTTTAGTTTAATTATTTGTTTTTAAATTTTTTTTCATATTTTGATTAGATAATTTAATATTTTATTATTTATTTTTATATATTTTAATTTTGTTGTAACTTTCTCTAAACATTTAAGTTGACAATAATTAATATATTTGAAATAAATTTTTTTTTTTTATATGCTACAGGGGTGTTGCAACCTAGCCCAGCGGTTCAGCAACCCTTATCTTGGGTGAAATAATAATTTTAATATTTGATATATAGTACATTAAATGCTATAATACAATTTAAAAACATCATAATTATTTAAAAATATTTTTTAAAAATTAAATAATTCTTAGAACTAAATGTAAACTAACATTTTTTAAAACAATAATTGATTGAAAATTGCATTACATAATTTTCCTAAGTATTTGGTTCTATGTGATTGGATATTAGTTACGAAGGAACATTCCCACCCAAATCACGCAGCAAGCTAATGTATGAATACGTATGTGTAGTAAAAAAATGTAACTGAAATACGTATGTATAGTATTCTGGTCAAATAAAAAATATTTCATATAGAAAATTCCCATATATTCTAGGCGAAATATGTGAGGTTTATTTTTTATTTTTTATTTTTTATTGAATAAAAGCAGTGAAAATATTACAAAAATAAATCAGCAACATAGCTGTTGGCAAATAACATGATGTGAGAATTTTGCTGTTTCGGTATTAAATGTGACAGTTAATATATCACTCCCACGTTATATATACACATTTTTTCTCTAAGAATGGCATTGTGAATATATACACATAATCCTGTCTTTCTGTCAAAGAATATTTTTACTGGTTTTATGGGCAGTGTACTAGATATTATGATAAAGAATATATACAGTGGCCCTGAGGGTGCTTACGAGCAAGAGTTACAAGCTACCCAATTAAAAAAGAATTTCAATAAATGTGAACACCAAGAAATTCCTGTTTTGTGAATGATATTTATTTTTAGTGATGTGAAATGGCGAAAGGAAGTCAAAGCAGCTCAGAAATCAATGAAGTTTGATTGAAAGCAATGTGATAGCTGTCAATTTATTGTATCCTATTTCAATTTGCCATGTTTTGGGTGGCAGTTCAATGTGTGTTGGAGGAGGAAAAAAATGTCTGAAGAAAAATAAAATAAAAGAATATGAAGGTAACATTCACAGCTGCATTAGGTAGGAGACAAATCATTGATTGAGATGTCAGCATATCTGTATATTATGATGCAATCATAATGTTCCAGTTTTACTTGCCTGCTTTGCTTACAGAGTTGCTTATGATGAAGATGGTTTTACTGTTGATATACAGTCAGGAAAGTGAAGAGAGGCTGTAGATGTGTACAGTTAATTATTAAAAACAATAAATTAAAGTAGAGGACAGATGGGTTTGAGAAAATTCTATTCTGTGCAATGAAAGATTACATACAACCTCGCCCATCAATGTCTTGTACTTCCCAATGGCCCAAGAAATAAATTTCTTGTGCTTGGATTAATCATTATATATTCTTTATTTATCAGTCTTAATTCTATTATCTTTCTTGTGCTTATGACAAGTTTGTTCTGAATTTGTTTCTATGACAAGTTTTTTTTTGAATTTCATTGTGTAAGTTTTTTTTTCAATGTTTCATATTCAATCTCATAATTTATCATCACGAATCAGAACAAGTTCTATGATCTATCATTTGGATTCATTTTCTCTTCTCTTGCTTTCTGATTTCTGATGATGAGTCATGATATTTGATGAAAATGTAAAAAAAAAAAGCTCACATTCAAATCTAAAAATAATTCTTGTGTAAGGGTTCATCCCATAGTACAATGGTTAAGTGGTGGTATTGTTGTTGTGGCCATCAGGTTCAAGTCTATATTGGGCTATTGTGATCGCAGGCATTATACCTTCACTGATCCAATGTGCTCACAAACTTGACCCGCAGCATTGAGACGGTTGATGGCATTCATGTGAGGTACATTCCGTTGCTAGGCTGGTGTGTTTGCGGGCTTTGTGCCCCTACTGAACTACTATGCTCGCAGGAGTTGATCGTTACTTGTGTTCATGTTAGGGACCCCGGAGGTCCCTCGTTTGTGACCTCCAAAGAGTGTGGCAGTCCAATGTGCTCGCAGGCTTGACCTACATCATTTAGATGGTTGATGGCATTCATGCCTGAGGCACATTCCCTCGCTGGGCTGGTGTGTTTGTGGGCTCTGTGCCCCTACTAAACTACCATGCTCGCGGGAGTGGATTGTTACCTGTGTTCATGTTGGGTAGGAGGACCCCCGTTTGACCTCCAAAAAGTGTCAAGGTCCAATGTGCTCGCAGACTTGACCCACAGCATTGAGACGATTGATGGTATTCATGCTTGAGGCACATTCCCTTACTAGACTGGTGTGTTTGTGGACTCTGTGCCCCTAATGAACTGCTGTGCTCGTGGGAGTGGATTGTTACTTGTGTTCATATTGGGAAGGAGGTCCCTGTTTGTGACCTCCAAAGAATGTGGCCCTTCACAGCCACTTTCATCAAGCAAAAATAAAATAAAATTCTTATATAAAAATTATATATATTTGTGAAGTGTTTATTTATTTATTTTCCTTGTGGGTGTGAGATGATTAATCAATTGGACAGTCCTGCAACAGTAAAGTGTAATGCAATGCTACAGAACAACATGATATCGTCTGCATTGGAAATGTAAGAACGTTGAGGACTACTTGTGATTAAGTGAATTACAAGCACATATTACCCTATTTCAATAGGGTAATATGACAAAAGTATTAATGAGTCTTGTTCCCTCGCCTCAAGTTGACCCCTCGTTCTTTGTACTCGGCGTTGTCGGTGAATAAAATAACATTATTTTCTTCGATTTCGATTTCTGAACAGCTGGAAAATCATTGGGAGTTTTGTTTTAAAAATTGTTAGGACAGACATTTTCTCATGGGTTGATGTTGTGCATTGAAGAATGATCCTCCTCATGAAATGCATTTTCTACCGACTGCTTTGGGTTCATACGGAAAAACAGAGAGAGAACCTCGATGAAATGGATGGCAGAAGTTGATATTCTATCAAGAAAGATATCACAAAACTTTCATTCTTTCTTCATGTGGGAACTTTTTTGTTTTGTTAAACTTATGTTTGTCGAGGTCAATTTTCAACATGGTTGTTGGTATATCTATTTTTTATTTTTGGATTTGAGATTTTATTGTTTTTGGAATGTTTTTTTGAGTTTTTGTCTTAGTCAAATTATTTGGTTTTCCTCTGTTGTTATAGTATTTTCTATGGTGTATTGGTTTCACTAGGGCATATTATTCATGTTGAACAAGAACACTTTATTGAGGAGCTTTTGCTCACCCTTAGAGAAGGGTTTGTGGAGAGTTTGAATTTTTCAAGGACCTTAGGGAGTCCATTGACATCTAGATAGAAGTCCAATAGGTGATGTATCTTGTCAAAAACCTATTATCAATGTCAATCTCTGGATCATAAAATTAAGATTTTTTCCAGTTGTTTAGAGTTTCAAGTCTCAACCTAGGTAACCAATTAAGGATACTCCTCCTCAAAAAAAGGAGGATGATTGGATCATAGTAAATAATTAAAGGAATGAACATAATTCTAGAGCTAAAAAGTGTTGTTTTTCAACTTGTGGTTATTGGGCGTCAAGTTTCAAAGCCTAACAAGGCAAAGGAAGTGATTGATTCATAACCTATAGGGGAGTATTCAAAGGCAATGTATCCACCTTGATTTAATTGAACATTGCTCCCCACTAGTGTTATCTTTGCCACATTCTCCTCTAGCTTCCTACCAATCTTGTAACCCAACTCATGAATTTGAGGGGGAGTTTGTGCCTAGTAAGAAGACCTTTGTGGGGTTTAAATATACAAAGATTTTGCAATTGACTAAGTAAAATTGTGTAAGAACAACTACAAAGCTCTTACTATGTTCAACAACACGCCTCTTTATTTCCTTTAATGAATTTTATTTTCTAAAATGTTCAAGGTCTCATTGACCCCCCAAAATACATCATGCAAGATATTTGACAAATATATATTAAATGATTTCTTTTATTTACAGGAGTTGAAAATTGTGGGTTTCATTTCTCTATTGTTTACCATGGCATTTGGACAAAAGTCACTTTTTGCAAGTGATCATGAGCTAGAACATGGAGGCATTGACATTTTCATTTTTCCTAGGTGGAAAAAATGCATTGTGGGTTATGGATGTGATCCCAATAGCCGCCCTAAATATTAATAACCACTCTCTTTCAATTTTTAATATTTATGCTTCCAATGATATTGAAATGTTTCATCTCTACTGATGGATTGTGGAGATTCTTCCCCTTTCTTCTTGGTCTATTTTGGGGATATCAATATGGTTGAGCGAGATCTAATAAATGTGGTAGCCTACCCATGTGATGGATAGATAACAAAACAAAGTCTTGGTATTACATGTGCAATGTATTGACTTGGTTCAATCCTAATGTTGATCGCTATTATTTTGATTTCCTTTTGTATGCGTGGACTAACTTATGGTTAAGTATAGAGTGATTTCTTAAAAATATTGATAGAAAAATATTATTTTGAAAACCTCTCTTTCTCCTTCACTAGTTATTTTCAATTACTAGTGGAAAATTTTCTATATATTATTCTTTTGGATCATATTCCTCTCTAGTTTTTCATCAAATGGCAAGTTGCAATCTCATGGTAGCTAAATGCAATTCTACCTCAACACATTTGTTGATTCGTCATTCCACTCTAGAATATATTCAACGCATTTTGAATCTTAAGCCACATACCCCCATGTAATTGGTTTGATTCAATGGTGGAATGGTTCCAAGAAATTAATTGTTTAATTTATACTCCTTTATGGCCACCATCTAGCATATTTTCATGACTACTCCTATGATATAGCCACCATGAAACTCTACCATGTCATTTCCAAGCTAGAGGTTCCTTATTCATCTCATAGTCTATAAGTAAGAGTTGACAACCTTCACTAGTAGATAAAAAATGCAAGTAATCATATATCCCAAGGAGAGAAAATCAAGGCCCATTTACATTGGCTCATAATCAAAGATAAAGTCTCTAGGAAACCCTTAGATCTTTCCAAATTCATCAATATATTAAACATACCAAAGAAGGTCAATATGTGCTCTCCAAGTTTCTTAATATTCTTTATCCTATTTTTTATCATTACCAAAAGGTTTTTCAAGCTCAAGAACCTTCCTTTGAAGCTAATTAAGCACCCTAGTAGATTGTGAGTGTGGTCCCTTCTAGTTTCTCTACTATTTATTGGGCCCTAACTAAAAAATCACTTTAGAATATCTTAAAGAAGTATTTTTTTTAATGGACTATGACAAAACTCTAGGTGGGTATGTGCAGGATCATCATGGAAAAAATAGACCCTTAAGTGGCAAAAAAATTCAAAAAAATTAGAGTTAGCCAACTTGATGTATAAATTTGAAGAAGTTATCTATATTATTTAAAAAATATGTAAGAATAGAATCTGTAGAAAATTGAATGTAGGTTCTAAACTAATAGGTTTATTTTTTATTTTTAAAAATCTATTTGGTTAAAATTTGAAATTTCAATGTAGTAGTACTTAAATTTCAGGGAAAAAATAAGCATTAGGTGTATGTCTGACCACCCTAACCACAATAAAATGATAATATTATTTTATAAGATTAGACATAAGTAGAGGACTCATGTCCGGATGTGATGCATATTTTTTTGTAATTTTTTTCCAAGTAAATAATTAATTATGAATTATTTATTACAATTTTTAAAAAATATAAAAACTTGTATGTCTAACCACCTTAACTTGGTCAAAACTTCATGAAATTCAATTTTTCTTTTTTTAATCCTATAGTATGTGAAACATAGAATGTGATGCATGTTTTGGATTCCAAAAATATGATACCATTTGAAAGCTATATATGTTTCTCAATCAGCCTATCAATCAAGACTTTAGTCATAATTCAAATGGAAAATGAATAATAATAATTTATTAAATTCAAAGTAAAGCATAATTTATATTGGCGGAAAGTTAAGAATCTCCTTTAAAAACCCTTTTCATTTCATCAATTTTGGGTAAAAATAAAGTCGTCAGCTACATACCCTACAAATACCCATCATATCGCCACTTTTTGGCCCATCATGATCTTGCACATACTAGGTTGTGATGGGTTTCCTTGTGAATTTCAAAAATTATTATGGGATAGTTATCAACCTCTACCTTCTTCAAGTCTACCTAGAAGCTTTTGATACTAGATTCTTAGGTAAGTGGATAGAAATGGGGGATCAAAAGTGGGTAAAAAGTGCCCACTTTTAAATTCCTAAAATTGACAAAAACTAAACTTTGACACATAATTCAAGATGCCTACGCTAAAAATTTGAAAATGTGATAAGAACAAAATTACTAGTGCTTATAATCCAGTTTTTAAACTACTATTTAAAAAAATGGTGGAGATTAAGAGAACAAAATTTTTAGAGCACATAAAGTGGTCTTATTTTTGTCTTAGAAAATATAACATAGTGTTGGGCATGCTCTGTCCCATTTTTTTAGTTCCATTAATTATTTTACAAACCCCTTTAGTGGAAATTTAGTTGATATGATGCATTACTTTAGGTTTGTTTTCCCATGTTTTATTACATATATTATTTTTAAATAATTTTTCAAGTGGACACATCTTGAAAAATAATAAAATAGGTGTTCTTGCTTCCAATTTTAAGAAAAATAATTAATTTTAAATGTGTGTTAAATGTAATTTTTTAAGTTTAGAAATGAGTAGATCAAAAAATATGGTAAAAAAATGATTTCTATGTTTTTAACTATAGAGAAGGGGGATTCACTGCTCACGAGTCTCTTTGTTCTTACGAGAGTCCTAGGGAACGAATTGCCCTAAACTACCTCAAGGAATAGAGTGAGAGTTTCAGAATTATAATGAATAGGTCACAAAGGTTTTTTGGACAAACTGACGAGCTCCCGACCAAAGGAAAATAGTGCGATGTGCTGGCATCCCAGAGGTGTGCTGACATCTCATACAAACTAGAAACTGAGAATACCTCATAAAAAAACTTAGTGGCTACTTCTATTCTAACCACTAAGAATTCTTAAAGTGTGGGAAAATAATAGAGTAAAATAAAGTAAAATAACTAAGTAGAACATAGCTTAAATGAAATATAAATGTTCAAATAAGAGAAGGAAAAGGAAGCACTCACAACCAACCAAGTAATGAAGCCTCCAACAAATAAATATCTTCAATATCTACACACATAAGATCAAGGAAAAATGTTGGGGTTGTTTGGAGACTTGCCTTAGTTAAGTCCCTATTTTGGTGTTTCCACCTCCACAACAACCAAATATATAGCAAATATAAAGATACAACACAATATAAACACAATGAGTGATAAAAGCAACCCCCACTCAAGGAGAACTCGTATCACGAGATAGATAGATATAAAGATAAATATACAAGATAGAGAAATGCATAGAAAGGGGATGTGAGAAATCCCAAGATGCTCAAAGACACTAGACGAGACAAATATTACTTGCAAGGCTTGAGGAAGCCAAGGAGAGAGATAAAGAAGGAATGGCTATGAGAGCCAACAGACTTGCAAAGAGCACGTTGTAAGAACGTGAGAGTGTTGTTGTAGCATGTTGTAGAGAGCTATGCAAGAAAGATAGTAAGAGAAAGATAAGATAATGTCCAAGAGAGAATCCAAGAAGACCAAATGAATTGAAAAGATATCATTTAAAGAGCTCGAATAGGAGGGAAAAGTTCTCAAGCCATTACAAGGTGTCCTAGGCCATTACCACTGATAAAAGTAGCTAACAAGTGGCAAGGAACTTGAAAATGACCATTTGGATGTCAAAATGTCACAAGATGCTAGTGTGGTGCACGTACGTTCGCATGCCTTGCTAGTGTCCAAAAAAATCATGCCACAAAATGATGAGAATGAAGAAAGCACAAGGTTTGATACAAAGCTGACGCACAAAGGTAGTAGTTGAAAAGGGGTCATGAGCATCCTAAGGGGAGAAAAAGGCTAATGTAGGGGCTAAAATGAGCCTATACAAATTCTAAGGGAGTGGAAACTAAAGTGGATACAAAAATGTAAGTGAAATTGCAGGGGGTGCAATTTTATGACATTACATTTTTCCCCAACTTTAGCAGGCATATGAATCAACATGAATATGCACGCTAAAGGAAATCTACTAAACATAAATAACATTATTATACCAAAATGATACTATAGAGGAAGCAAATAACTCTTCAAACCAAGGAAGCATGCCTCCAAGATGAAGACCTAAAAAACAAATGCATTAGACAAGAAATATTTGCACAAGATAACAAGGTTAGAACATAAAAAGTCATTACATCACGTGGTTAGAACACATCATGGATAACATATACACATAGGCACATGACAAACTATAGGATTTGAGTCGGGAAACTGAAAGAGACGTTGATGTAGAAGGTTGTCTTAGTACTATGCGTCGTCCCCAAATTAAGAAATAACACATTGAAGAATTCTTAAATGGAGAGAAGAATATCTCAAGGATTGATTTTGTCAAGAGAAGAATGCATACAAAAGATGAGGAAGCAAACAAGGTCAAAGAGAGAAATAAGTATATACTCAGGATGAAGAAGATGTAGTTCTTCAATCTGGTATATACAATTGTAAGTAGAAAAATATTGATGAGAATATACCAATAACCATCGAGGAAGCAGATCTTTGATCCATCATACCAAAACATGAAGAAAGATGAATTTATAGGTTCTCAGTCTTGCAAAGTTTGACATGTGTTCTACAAGTTCTCAGTCTTGTAGAATTTGAGATGGGATCTACAGGTTCTCGGTCATGTAGGGAGGGAGCTTCATAGGTTCTTGGTCCTGTGAAAGTTTTCCCTGAAATATCTCTACAGGTTCTCGGTCCTGTAGAGGTTGATTGTGAAAGATCCCTACAAGTTCTTGGTTATGTAAGACAAGCTTGACGAGTTGCTCAATCCTACTAGGTAAGCTTGATGCAAAGGAGCTCTATAGGTTCTCAATTCTGCAAAGTAAGACTAATCAGATAATCTTGTGGCTGTTGTAAACTGTGTTGCAAGATAGTCATAGAAAAGATAGGTCTAGTCAGGTTTCCCCTAAGCTAGAGGCAAAGATATAAGACAGGTCTCAGGCTGTCCCCAAGCTAGATGCCAAGATATAAGATGTTTGACACCAAGGCATAGTGACATCAACTATCAGATATTGCAAGAAATTCAAGAATTCTTTTGAGAAAAAGGCTTTCAAAGGGGGGTTCCTTCAACTGGGAAACCTTCAAGACACCGAGGGCCCCATTCAAAGGAACACTCCAATTGAAATATATAGAGAAAAGAGAGGGTCCTTAAGAAGGACACACATCTCCAAAACAAGTTATCACTGCCCCTAACATACAAGGGAGGAGAACCATGCAAGATACTATTGTGTCGCTACCACATGAAGAGTATGGTTGCACACAATAGTGTACGACCATAAATGACAATGAGCAAGGAAATCTACGTGTAGACACATAAAAATGACCTAGAGGCCTGCAAGCTCTATTTTACCACTTTCATCCTAGCATAATTATGACATTTAATTATGTCCTTGGTCCACATTCAACTATTAATTAAATAATTCATAATTATTTAATTAATTCATATCTCTTTTATTCTTCATGATTATTAAATAAATAAATTTTATTTATTTATTTGATACGTCACTAATGGTCTATTATCTTCTTACAATTAAATAAATTTTGTAATTTATTTAATTCCTTATGTCTTCCTGATTATTAAATAAATGAATTTTATTTATTTATTTAGTATGTCACTAATTTCCATAATTAAATGAATTTGTTAATTTATTTAATTATTAGTCATAATCCTCTAAATTAAATGATTATCTTTAATTATTTAATTACCTAATTTAACATTTCTCTCATTTTAAATAAATTAATTATTTAAAATGATTTCATATGCTTAACTGTCACTTCTTTTAGTAAATAATCTGAAAATCGATTATTTACTATCACACAAAATCCATATTTTGAATTTATTTAATTCAAAAGATATTCTTCTTCCAAAAATCAAGTAATTGAGCAAATTCTTGATTTTTCAAATCTGCTTTTCAGCTCAACCTTTATCCCCTTTGATTTTTCGAATCTTACAAATCAAGCAGTCTTTATCTTCTTGATTTTCAAAAATCTTTATCTTTTTGACTATCACATTTATTCCCCATCGTCGATGCAATTTTCTAAAATTGCATATTGGCCACTCACTTCATGATTTTGCCCTAACCCTGATTAGGGATTGTCACATGAAATCTTGACCATTGATTTTAGGCTTCCGTTAGCTTTTAATCTCATCCATTCGTCCAAAATTGCATTTCTATAAAATGCCAATTTTGCTCACATTTTGAGGACTTTGTTATTACATGTTTATGCTTAGATTTTACACGCACTTAGCTTATTTAATTTGATTACTTGTCATAGGAATTATAGTCATTTGTCATAGTCATAGGCATAGTCATTATTTGTCATTAAAATCCTTCAAAACTCACATAGGGCATGGTCACAATCATTTGCTCACACAAATCTGAGGGAAACAATCATACGCTGCAAGCTAGAAGGTACTATGGAAATGAATCATGAAGGCTTCACGCATTATCTGGTATAATCATTTTTATTACTTTCTTTCATTTTATTTCATAGTTTCATTGGGTTTTAATATTATTGATTTAATCTGCTAACCCTTAGGAAAAATACCCATTGATACACTACGAATGCCACATAGCAGGAATCAACACAATAGAAGGGAGGGGTAAGAACCTCGTGAGAAGATGCTTAGAATGGACAGGATAGAGATAGACCTCAATATCACTTGTCATGCGAAGAAGATACAAGTGCATCAACATATGGAATAGTGATGGCACCGAAACCATGAAGTTGTTTTATTTTACCCTTGAAGGCTTTACATTCATTGGTGGAATGACTAGGAACTTGATGGTATGCATAGTAAGAATGCTTTGCTTTATCATGTTTATGAAAGTTCTTATGTGTAGGAGGAGGGAGAGTAATCAAGTGGGATTTGAGAAGCCTCAAAAAAATATGCTCTTGCTTAGGTAAAGAATGAGGAGCAGGAAGCAACCCTTTTTCTTGTGAAGAAAAGTTTGACTGATCACAAGAAGAAGACATGAAGACACCAAATGATGGAGGAGGGGATGGAGAAAAACGAGAAGGTTTGCAACGTAAACCCCTTGTAAAAGATCAAGGTGTCAGTTCCAAAGGGAACTTAACTCCTTGTTGCATGCACCCAAGACCATTTCCTTTATATCCACGCTTAGAAAGCATATTAAATCCAAATCAGTAACATGACTACAACTCCTCAAAAGTAGGAGGATAAACATTAAGGAAATTACAATTGTTATTCACATTATCCCATGATACAAAAGAATAATCATTTTCAATAGTGAGTTTGAATGATATTTTCGGGAGTTATAAGTGGATTGGTTCAACTTTATATTCCCAATGAAAGATGATGTAAAGTATAAGGAACCCCAATCATCACTAAGACATGCATTTTCTTGAGAAGAGGTAGAAGGAGAAAACTTAGGATTTCTTTCTTCAAAAGGATCATATTCAGGGACATCTATCTCAAGAGTATCCTTTGTAATGGGTACTAATGGAGTAGACATCATCACATTGGAAGAAACTGAAGGAACACAATTTTTAAGAGTAGGTACAATTGAAGCCTGACTAGTGGTTTCCATCTCACACAAGTGTATAGCATCAAGGTCAGCCTTGATTGTGACTACTTGATTATTATGAATGAATTTAATAGATGCAAGGTAGATGGGACTGCACCCATATCATGAATCCACAGTTTATCAAGAAGAAGATTGTATGATAACTTTTTTGACATAACATGTACCAGGGTGGATACGATAACGGGTCCCAACCTCAAAGGAAAGACTATCATTCCTAAAGCTTGCCGACCAACATTATTGAACCCATGAATAACAAGAGAAGAAGTTGCAAGTGAAGCTGAGTCAATTTTAATTTTAGGCAATAGATCAATGCTACATACGTGTAGTGTAGATAAATTTACTCCTTTACATTTTCACACTTTGTTTGGGCCCTCTTAATTTAAATTGACTTAATTATGCCTTAATAAGCCCTATTTTACATCTACAAGCCTAAGAAATTACATTTTTTGAAGGGGAAACCCGACAATAATTAATGCCAACACATAACACTTTACCTTGAGCAATGTGTGTTCCAGGAATAGGGACCTGGGACCCATTCTCCCATGGGAAAATGGGTCCACTCTAGACCTTTGAACTTGAATTTAAATTATGTTTTTGGTGGTATTTTAATGTCTCTAAATTTAAATTTTGATGTCATCTTGTAATGTTTAATTTTTAGGAAATTAAGGATACATACCTATAAATACAAGGTCTTTTTATCAACTCAAGTCTAAGCAATATTATCTAGAATCATTACGTGACTTCACAAGATAAAATATTATGATCAAAGGCATTCAAGAGTAGATTTATTAGTGATTTATTGCAACAATCAAGATCTCAAGCATCATGTCAAAGTCTTAAGCATCATGCATGTTTTTGGAGCTAACATTGTGATGTAAGTTTCAAAGATTCAAGCAAGCATTCAAGTCATATTTCAAGCATCGAGATCTGCATTCATTGAATCCATTTCATGCAAGATAAAGATCAAGATTTCCAAAGGTTTATTCAAGGGTTTGGTGAGTTACAACATAGCATTGTTCATTCATCATTCCTTTCATATTTCATTATTTCAATTCAAGGTTTAATTACCCAAACAAGGTTTAACCAAGGAAAACCCCCATTCACCAAAAACAAACAGTTTTTTACCTCTTATGTTTGTGTTGCAGATCTTAAGTTGAAGAACGATTGAAGATATTTTGAAGAGCAATATTGGAAAAGTTGTCAAAGCTTTCATAAAGCCACAAAAACTCACCTACAGATCTGATTTATGACCTTCCAACACTAAAATCTAGATCAAATAGAAGCTATAGATTGATATCAAAGGCTCCCAAAATTTGGTTGAAAATACTGAGCAGAGACCCATTCACCCATAGGCGAATGAGTCCCAGAAAGCCTCCTAAAATTGCCTTTTGGTGACTGGTACACAATGTTTTACTTTTCTCAGATCTGCAGATTTTTTTTTTCTATTAGTATTGAACTTTAAATTGTTGCTTCAAGTTTGAATGCGAATAATTGAGTTGATTTACTATTTTTAGTTTTTCTCCCAAAAGTGTTGTTCAGGCTGAAACCCTCATCCTCAAGTATAAGGAAATTAGTAGATTCCCTCATTGAGTTGACTCACTTAAGGGTTGTTGGTCAATTCCTTGTGTGGATCTCATTTCCTAATCAAAATAGGAAGATAGGTCCATCATACCCCCATTCCAAATTAATCCAAACCTTATTTCCCTTCATTTCATTTTGGTGAACCCAACTTTGTACAACAAAATTCTAAAACTCAGAGTCCATTTAAACCCTAGATCTAGGATTTGCATTACTTTGCATTACATTGCATTGATTTGCATCTTATTTAGGGTTCTTAACTTTCATTGATTTGCATTTCATTTAGGGTTTTAGGTCTACATATTTTCATTCTTTAAAATTTGAAAAATCCAAAAATTTCATCAATTTTACAGAGTCTTTACATAACATTGAATGATCATTCACTTAAATCAGAAAATTGAATCAAAATTGCATCTCAAATTATGTCTTTTTTCTTGTCATTTATCATTTCACACTTGCAATTAGATTTGATTTTACATAAATCTAAAAATGAGCTACTTGTTTGCAACAAAAATCTGAAAGCATAAATATCAACTCAAAAATCCTCAATTTAATTTTTCAAAACCATGACACAAGACCCATTCGCCCATGGGTGAATGAGTCCTTGATTAGGCTTATTTCTAAATTTCTAGGCATTAAAAATGCTCATTTGGCATTCTGTATTTTTGTATTCAGGTTATTGTTTTAGTTTCCAATATTTTAGTTTTCTGAAATTATTCACATTAAGGTTAATTGGTCAAATTCAATGCATTATTTAAATTCAAAATTGCATTTAAAAAAGACATCATTTTCAAGTTTTTGCATAGTATAATCATAAAATTATCTTGTTTAAAATATGGAAATTGCTTTGTTTTAAAGTATTTGCATTATACTCCCTATTTTTGAGTGTATTTTGCATTTATCTAGTGCCTATTCTCCATTTTGGGTGCACCTTAGGGTTGGTGAAAGTTGTATGAGATTCACAACTTGTTGTCCTATTGCCAATACTGTCATGAGACGTAGTTCAAGACTCATGTCATCCCATGATACATGACTCACCATGGATCTTCGGTTTTCCAACTCTTTGACTCATAATGTTTACACTAGTCAACCCACTATGGACCATACCCTTGACACTTCATTTCCTATGACCTCCTTACCAACAACTAATGTTACCAATGTTGAATCAATGGTTTCTAATGTCCCTCAAGAGAACCTAAGAAAAGTGGATGAAGAACTAGATAAATTGCAAAACTTTGTGAGTTCTGAATACATTGATGGTACTATGATTCTTGTCATAGATAACATGAAGAGAATGATTGATAATGAACAAGGAATAGAGATTGTCTGTAGCCTAGAGCATATCATTGATAAAAAGGCCCCTACAATGACTAGTTGTGCTCAATCTTTGGGGTATACCCAAAGTCAAGGTGGAAATACAATTCCTCCTTCCACAACTGTGACCTCTATTCCAACATACACTAATCCAATTTTTACTACAACCATACAACCTACTAGCAATGTCAATACTACCTTATGTATTTCCTTTGGGAATCCCTTTAGCTTTGTGCATTCAAATCTCATATCTCCTAATCCATCTCCCCTCACAAATTTATAATTCACTTTCCCTCTAAATACATATACACCTCCACCATATTCAGCTCCATCTCAAAACACAAACAATGATCTTGTCCCTAACCAACTCTTACAAAGTGTTTCATCCATCCAACAAGTTGCTACATTGAATCAAAATCAAAATGGCCAACCTAATTCACAATATGTCAAAAGAAACCCCTTATCCTTGGAGATATTGAGAACATAAATGCCACAAGGTATAGAGATTCCTAGATTTGAGAAATATGGTGGGAAAGGAGATCCTATTAGTCATGTTTTTGCATATACAACCCTATGTAGTGACTTCATTTTTTAGGATAAACTCTTGGCTAAAATTTTCCCTAGATCCTTGAAATACACTACCTTGGAATGGTTTTGTTCCTTATCGAATAACTCAATATGTTCATTCAATGAACTTTTTGATTCCTTTATTAACCATTTCCAAGTGCACATGGGTCCTAAGATGACCTTAGCAGATTTAAAGAAATGTAAGCAAAAGGATGATGAAAAGGTCACTAACTTTATCGCCTGTTATCAATTGCTTTACTCACAAATCAACATTAGGATCCTTGATCCTTATCTTCAACAACTGTTCATTAAAAAAAATTAAAATAAGATTCAAGATAAGATTGTGATGATGAAATTTCCCTCCTTCACACAATTTTTTAGAGTTTCAAGTCTCAACCTAGGCAACCAATTATGGATTCTCCTCCTCAAAAAAATGAGGATGATTGGATCATAGTAAATAATTAAAAGAATGGACATAATTCTAGAGTTAAAAGTGTTGTTTTTAACTTGTGGTTATTGGGCCTCAAGTTTCAAAGCCTACCAAGGAAAATGAAGTGATTGATTCATAGCCTATAGGGGAGTATTAAAAGGAAATGTATCCACCTTGATTTAATAGAACATTGCTCCCCAATAGTGTTATCTTCTCCTAGTCAGCTATGTTGCCACATTCTCCTCTAGTTTCCTACCACTCTTGTAACCCAACTCATGAATTTGAGGAGGGGGAGTTTGTGCCTAGTAAGAAGAAGACCTTTGTGGGGTTTAAATATACAAATTTTTTGCAATTGACTAAGTAGAATTGTGTAAGAACAATTACAAAGCTCTTACTATGTTCAACAACATGCCTCTTTATTTCCTTTCATGAATTTATTTTCTAAAATGATCAAGGTCTCATTGACCCCCCAAAATACATCATGCAAGATATTTGAGAAATATTTATTAAATGATTTATTTTATTTATAGCAGTTGAAACTTGTGGGTTTCATTTCTCTATTGTTTACCATGGAATTTGGACAAAAGTCACTTTTTGCATAGTGATCATGAGCTAGAACATGGAGGCATTAACACTTTCATTTTTCCTAGGTGGAAAAAATACATTGTGGGTTATGATGTGATCCCAATAGTTTCCCTACTTAATATTAATAACCACTCTATTTCAGTTTTTAATATTTATGCTTCTAATGATATTGAAATGTCTCATCTCTACTGATGGATTGTGGAGATTCTTCCCCTTTCTTCTTGATCTATTTGTGGGGATATCAATATATGGTTGAGTGAGGTCTAATAAATGTGGTGGCCTACCGATGTGATGGATAGATAGCAAAACAAAGGCTTGGTATTACATGTGCAATGTATTGACTTGATTCAATCCTAATGTTGATTGCTATTATTTTGATTTCCTTTTGTATGTCTGTACTAACTTATGGTTAAGTATAGAGTGACTTCTTAAAAATATTGATAGAAAAATATTATTATGAAAACCTCTCTTTCTCATTCACTAGTTATTTTCAATTATTAGTGAAAATTTTTCTATATATTATTCTCTTGGATCATATTCCTCTCTAGTTTTGCATCAAATGGCAAGTTGCAATCTCAAGGTAGCTAAATGTAATTCTACCTCAACACATTTGTTGATTCGTCATTCCACTCTAGAATATATTCAACACATTTTGAATCTTAAGCCACATAACTCCATGGAACCAATGGTGGAATGGTTCCAAGAAATTAATTAATTAATTTCTACTCCTTTATGGTCACCATCTAGCATTGTTTCATGACTACTCCTATGATATAGCCACCATGAAACTCTACCATGTCATTTCACAACTAGAGGTTCCTTATTCATCTCATACTCTATAAGTAAGAGTTGCCAACCTTCAATAGTTGATAAAAATTGCAAGTAATCATATATCTCAAGGAGAGAAAATTAAGCCCCATTTACATTGGCTCATAATCAAATATAAAGTCTCTAAGAAACCCTTAGGTCTTTCCAAATTCATCAATATACTAAACATACCAAAGAAGGTCAATAGGTGCTCTCTAGGTTTCTTAATATTCTTTATCCTATTTTTTATCATTACCAATAGGTTTTTCAAGCTCAATAACCTTCCTTTGAAGCTAATTAAGCACCCTGGTAGAGTGTGAGTGTGGTCCCTTCTAGTTTCTCTACTACTTATTAGGCCCTAACTAAAAAATCACTTTAGAATATCTTAAAGAAGTATTTTTTTTGATGGCCTATGAAAAAACTCTAGGTTGTGATGGGTTTCCTTGTGAATTTCAAAAATTATTATGGGATAGTTATCAGCCCCTACCTTCTTCAAGTCTACCTAGAAGCTTTTAATACTAGATTCTTAGGTAAGTGGATAGAAATGGGGGGTCAAAAGTAGGTAAAAAGTGCCCACTTTTTTCCTAAAATTGACAAAAACTAAAATTTGACACATAATTCAAGATTCCTACACTAAAAATTTGACAATGTGATAGGAACAAAATTGCTAGTGCTTAGAATCCAGTTTTTAAACTACTATTTTAAAAAATGGTGGAGATTAAGAGAACCAAATTTTTAGAGCCCATAAAGTGGTCTTATTTTTGTCTTAGAAAATATAACATAGTGTTGGGAATGCTCTCTCCCATTTTTTAGTTTCATTAATTATTTTACAAACCCCTTTAGTGGAAATTTAGTTGATATCATGTATTAGTTTAGGTTTGTTTTCCTATGTTTTATTACATTTATTATTTTTAAATAATTTTCCAAGTGGACACATCTTGAAAAATAATAAAATAAGTGTTCTTGCTTCTACTTTTAAGAAAAATAATTAGTTTTCAATGTGTGTTAAATGTAATTTTTTAAGTTTAGAAATGTGTAGATAAAAAATATGGTAAAAAAATGATTTCTATGTTTTTAACTGTATAGAAGGTGGATTCATTGCTCACGAGTCTCTTTGTTCTCAAGATAGTCCCATGGAATGAATTTCCCTAAACTACCTCAGACTACCTCAAGGAATAGAGTGAGAGTTTCAGAATTAGAATGAGTAGGTCAAAAAGGGTTTTTGGACAAACTGACGAGCTCTCGGCCAAAGGACAACCGTGTGACACGTCGGTGTCCCAGAGGCACTCTGACATCTCATACAGACCAAAAGTTGAGAATACCTCAGAAAGAAACTTAGTGGCTACTTCTATTCTGAACACTAAGAATTCTTAAAGTGTGGGAAAATAACAGAGTAAAATAAAGTAAACTAACTAAGTAAAATGTAGCTTAAATGAAATATAAATGTTAAAATAAGAGAAGGAAAAGGAAGTTCTCACAACCAACCAAGCAATGAAGCCCGTAGCAAATAAATATCTTCAATATCTGCACACATAAGACTGAGGAAAAATATTGGGGTTGTTTGGAGACGTGCCTCAATTAAGTCCCTATGTTGGTGTTTCCACCTCCACAACAACTAGATAGATAGTGAATATAAAGACACAACACAATATAGACACAATGAGTGATAAAAGCAACCCTCGCTCAAGGAGAACTTGTATCATGAGATAGATAGTTATAAAGATAAATACGCAAGATAGAGAAATGCATAGAAATGGGATGTGAGAAATCCTAAGATGCTCAAAGACACAAGATGAGAGAGATATTACTTGCAAGGCCTAAGGAAGCTAAGGAGAGATAAATAAGGAAGGGTTGTGAGAGCCAAGAGACTTGCAAAGAGTGTTGTAAGAACATGAGAGTGTTGTTGTAGCAAGTTGTAAAGAGTTGTACAAGAAAGATAGTAGGAGCAAGACAAGAGAATGCCCAACAAGACCAAATGAATTGAAAATATATCATTTAAAGAGAGAATAGGAGGGAAAAGAAGGTTCTCGAGCCATTACAAGGTGTCCTAGGCCATTACCACCAATAAAAGTAGCTGACAAGTGGCAAGGCACTTGAAAATGACCGTTTGGATGTCAAAATGTCATGGGATGCTAGTGTGGTGCATGTACATCCACACGACATGTTAGTGTCCAAAAAAATCATGCCACAAAATGATGAGAATGAAGAAAGCACAAGATTTGATACAAAGCTAACACACGAAGGTAGTAGCTGAAAAGGGGTCCTAAGCATCCTGGGGGGGGGAAAGGCTGATGCAGGGGCTAAAATGAGCCTACAAAAATGCTAAGGGAGTGGACACTAAAGTGGATACAAAAATGTAAGTGAAATTGTAGAGGGTGAAATTTTATGACATTACATTTTTCCCCCACTTTAGCGGGCATATGAATCAACATGAATATGCATGCTAAAGAAAATCTACTAAACATAAATAACATCATGATACCAAAAGGATACTATAAAGGAAGCATATAGCTCTTAAAACCAAGGAAGCATGCCCCCAAGATGAAGATGTAATAAACAAATGCATTAGACAAGAAAGATCTACACAAGATAACAAGGTTAGAACATAAAAATAAATTACATCACATGGTTAGAACATATGGATAACACATACACATATGCACATGACAAACTAAAGGATTTGAGTAAAGAAAGTGAAAGAGACCTCGATGTAGAAGGTTTTCTCAGTACTATGCATCATCCCCAAATTAAGAAATAACACATTGAAGAATTCTTAAATGGAGAGAAGAATATCTCAAGGATTGTTTCTTCAAGAGAAGAATGGATACAAAAGACAGGGAAGTAAACAAGGTCAAAGAGAGAAAGAAGTATATACTTAGGATGAAGAAGATGTAGGTCTTCAATCCATTATATATAATTATAAGTAGAAAAATATTGAAGAGAATATACCAATAACCATCAAGGAAGCAGATCTTTGATCCATTGTACCAGGACGTGAAGAAAGGAGAGAAGAAAGATGGCTTTATAAGTTCTTGGTCTTGCAAAGTTTAACATGTGTTCTACAAGTTCTCGGTCTTGTATAATTTGAGATGGGATCTACAGGTTCTCAGTTATGTAGGGAGGGAGCTTCACAGGTTCTTGGTCCTATGAAAGCCTGCCATGAAAGATCTCTATAGGTTCTTGGTCCTATAGAGGTTGATTGTGAAAGATCCTTATAGGTTCTTAGTTCTATAAGACAAGCTTGAAAAGGTGCTCAATATTGCTAGGTAAGCTTGATGCAAAGGAGCTCTATAGGTTCTCAATCGTGCAAAGCAAGAATAATCAGATAAGCTTATGGTTGCTGCAAACTGCATTGTAGGATAGTCATAGAAAAGATAGGTCTAGTCAGGTTTCCCCCAAGCTAGAGGTGAAGATATAAGATGTATGACACCAAGGAACAGTGACATCAAATCTTAAATATTGCAAGGAATTCAAGAATTCTTTTGAGAAAATGGATTTCAAAGGGGGGTTCCTTCAGCTAGTAAACCTTCAAGACACCGAGGGCCCCATTGAAAGGAACAGTCCAATTGAAATATAGAGAGAAAAGAGAGGTTCCTTAAGAAGGAAACACATCTCTAGAACAAGTTATCACTGCCCCTAGCATACTAGGAAGGAGAACCATGCAAGATACTATTGTGTCACTACCACATGAAGAGTATGGTTGCACACAATAGTGTACAACCATGAATGCCACTAGGCAAGGAAAGCTATGAATGTCACATAGTAGACATCAACACAATAGAAGGGAGGTGTATGAACCTCGTGAGAAGATGCTTAGAATGGACATGATAGAGGTAGACCTCAATATCACTTGTCATGCAAAGAAGATACAAGTGCATCAACATATGGAATAGTGATGGCACCAAAATCATGAAGTTGTTTTATTTTACCCTTCAAGGCCTTACATTCATTGGTGGAATGGCTAGGTACTCGATGGTATGCATAGAAAGAATGCTTTGCTTTATCATATTTATGAAAGTTCTTATATGTAGGAGGAGGAAGAGTAATCAAGTGGGCCTTGAGAAGCCTCAAAAAAATATGCTCTTGCTCAGGTAAAGAATGAGGAGTAGGAAGCAACCCTTTTCTTGTGAAGAAAAAATTTATTGATCACAAGAAGAAGACATGAAGACACCATACGATGTAGGAGGGGATAGAGAAAAATGAGAAGGTTTGCAACCTAAATACGTTGTAAAATATCGAGGTGTCAGTTCCAAAGGGAAATTAACTCCTTGTTGCATGTGCCCAAGACCATTTCCTTTATATCCATGTTTAGAAAGCATATTAAATCCAAATCCATAACATGATTGCAACTCCTCAAAAGTAGGAGGATCAACATTAAGGACATTACAATTGTTGTTCACATTATTCCACGATACAAAAGAATAATCATCTTCAATAGCGAGTTTGAATGATATTTTTGGGAGGTCTAAGTGGATTGGGTCAACTTTATATTCCCCAATGAAGGATGATGTAAAGTATAAGGAACCCCAATCATCACCAAGACATCCATTTTCTTGAGAAGAGGTAGAAGGAGAAAACTTAGGATTTCTTGCTTCAAAAGGATCTTCTTCAGGGACATCTATCTTAAGAGTATCCTTTGTAATGGGTACTAATGGAGTAGACATCATCACATTGGAAGACATTGAAGGAACAAGATTTTTAAGAGCAGGCACAATTGAAGCTTGACTAGAAGTTGCCATCTCACACAAGTGTATATCATCAGGGTCAGCCTTGATTGTGACTACTTGATTATTATGAATGAATTTAATAGATTTATGCAAGGTAGATGGGATTGCACCCATAGCATGAATCCGCAGTCCACCAAGAAGAAGATTGTATGGTAACTTTTCTGACATAACATGTACCAAGGCGGGTATGATAATGGGTCCCAACCTTAAAGGAAATACTATCATGCCTAAAGCTTTCCGACCAACATTATCGAACCCATGAATAACAAGAGAAGAAACTGCAAGTGAAGTTGAATCAATTTTAATTTTAGGCAATAGATCAATTCTACATATGTGTGGTGTAGAAATTTTTTCTCCTTTACATTTTCACTTTGTTTGGGCCCTCTTAATTAAAATTGACTTAATTATGCCTTAATAAGCCCCATTTTGCATCTACAAGCCTAAGAAATTACATTTTTCGAAAAGGAAACCCGACAATAGTTAATGCCAACACATAACACTTTACCTTGAGCAATGTGTGTTCCAGGAATAGGGACTTGGGACCCATTTTCCCATGGATGAATGGGTCCACCCTAGACCTTTGAATTTGAATTTAAATGATGTCTTTGGTGGTATTTTAATGTCTCTAAATTTAAATTTTGATGTTATCTTGTAATGTTTAACTTTCAGGAAATTAAGGATACATACCTATAAATACAAGGTCTTTTTATCAACTCAAGTCTAAGCAATATTGTCTAGAATCTTTATGTGACTTCACAAGAGAAAATATTATGATTAAAGGCATTTAATAGTAGATTTATCAGTGATTTATTGCAACAATCAAGATCTCAAGCATCATGTCAAAGTATTAAACATCATGCATGTTTTTGGAGTTAACATTGTGATGTAAGTTTCAAAGATTCAAGCAAGCATTCAAATCATATTTCAAGCATCAAGATCCACATCCATTGAATCCCTTTCATGGATGATCAAGATCAAAATTTCAGATTTCCAAAGGTTTATTCAAGGGTTTGGTGAGTTACAACATAGCATTGTTCATTCACCATTCCTTTCATATTTCATTATTTTAATTCAAGGTTTAATTACCCAAATGAGGTTTAACCAAGGAAAAACCCCATTCACCAAAAAACAACAAGTTTTTCCCTCTTATGTTTGTGTTGAAGATTTTTGGTTGAAGAAGGATTGAAGATATTTTGAAGAGCAATATTGGAGAAGTTGTTAAAGTTGCAAAAGTTGTCAAAGTTTTCATCAAGCCACAAAAACTCTCCTACAAATCTAATTTACTACTTTCCAACACTAAAACCTAGATCAAGCAGAAGTTATAGATTGATATCAAAGCCTCCTGAAAGTTGGTTGAAAACCCTAAGCAAAGACCCATTCACCCATGGGCGAATGAGTCCCAGACAACCTCCATAAATTGCCTTTTGGTGACTAGAACACAATGTTCTACTTTTCTCAAATTTGTAAAAGGTTTTTTGTTTCTATTAGTATTGAGCCTTAAATTGTTGTTTCAAGTTTGAATGAGCATAATTGAGTTGATTTACTATTTTTAATTTTTCTCCCAAAAGTGTTGTTCATGCTGAAACCCTCGTCCTCAAGCATAAGGAAATTAGTAGGTTCCCTCATTGAGTTGAAACACTAAAGGGTTGTTGGTCAATTCCTTGTGTGGATCTCATTTCCTAATGAAAATAGGAAGATAGTTCCATCATACCCCCATTCCAAATTAATCCAAACCCTATTTCCCTTCATTTCGTTTTGGTGAACTTGACTTTGTACAACAAAATTTTGAAATTTGGAGTCCATTTAAACCCTAGATCTAGGATTTGCATTACTTTGCATTACATTGCATTGATTTGCATCTTATTTAGGGCTCTTAACTTGCATTGATTTGCATCTCATTTAGGGTTTTAGGTCTGCATTTTTGCATTCTTTAAAATTTTAAAAATCCAAAAATTTCATCAAATTTGTAGAGTGTTTACATAACATTGCATGATCATTCACTTAAATAAGAAAATTGAATCAAAATCGTATCTCAAATTAAGTCTTTTTGCTTGTCATTTAACATCATTTCACACTTGCATTTAGATATGAGTTTCCAGAAATATAAAACTGTAACTACTTGTTTGCAACCAAAATATGAAAGCATAAATATCAACTTAGAAATTTGCATTTTAAGTTTTCAAAACCCTGACACAAGACCCATTTGCCCATGGGTGAATGAGTCCCTGATTAGGCTTATTTCTGAATTTCTAGGCATTAAAAATGCTCATTTTGCATTCTCTATTTCTATATTCAGGGTCTTGTTTCAGTTTCCAAAATTTTTGTTTTATGAAATTATTCACATTAAGGTTAATTGGTCAAATTCAATGCATTATTTGAATTCAAAATTGCATTTAAAAAATACATCATTTTCAAGTTTTTGCATAGTATAATCATAAAATTATCTTGTTTAAAATTTGGAAATTTCTCTCTTTTATCTATTTGCATTATACTCCCTATTTTTGAGTGTTTGTTGCATTTATCTAGTGCCTATTCTCCATTTTGGGTGCACCTTAGGGTTGGTGAAAGTTGTATGAGATTCACAACCTAGTGTCCTATTGTGAATACTATCATGAGACATAGTTTGAGACTCATGTCATCTTGCGATACATCACTCGCCGTGGATCTTGGGTTTTCCAACTCTTTTACTCATAGTGTTTACACTAGTCAACGCACTATGGACCATAATCTTGACACTTCTTTTCCTATGACCTCCTTACCAACAATTAATATTACCAATGTTGAATCAATGGTTGGTAATGTCCGTCAAGAGAACCTAAGAAAAATGGATGAAGAACTAGATAAATTGCAAAACTTTGTGAGTTCTAAATACATTGCTGGTACTGCGATTCTTGTCATAGACAACATGAGGAGAATGATTGATACTGAACAAGAAATAAAGATTGTTCGTAGCCTAAAACATATCATTGATAAAAAGGTCCCTACAATGACTAGTTCTACTTAAGCTTTGCACTATACCCAAAGTCAAGGTGGAAATGCAATTCCTCCTTCCACAACTGTGACCTCTATTCCAACACACAATAATCCAATTGTTATCACAACCATACAACCTACTAGCAATGTCAATACTACTTTAGGTATTTCCACTGAGAATCCCTTTAGCTTTGTGCGCTCAAATCTCATATCTCCTAATCCATCTCCCCTAAAAAATGTACAGTTTACTTTCCCTTTGAATACATATACACCTCCACCATATTAACCTCCATCTCAAAACACAAATAATGATCTTGTCCCAAACCAACTTTTACAAAGTGTTTGATCCCTCCAACAACAAGTTGCTACAATCAAAATCAAAATGGCCATTTAACTTCACAATATGTCAAAAGAAACCCCTTATCCTTGGAGATATTGAGAACACAAATGCCACAAGGTATAGAGATTCCTAGATTTGAGAAATATGGTGGGAAAGGAGATCCTGTTAGCCATGTTTCCACATATACAACCCTATGTAGTGACTTTATTTTTGAGGATAAAATCTTGGCTAAAATTTTCCCTAGATCCTTGAAAGACACTACCTTGGAATGGTTTTGTTCCTTATCGAATAACTCAATATGTTCATTCAATGAAATTTTTGACACCTTTATCAACCATTTCCAAGTGCACATGGGTCCTAAGATGACCTTAGTAGATTTAATGAAATGTAAGCAAAAGGATGATGAAAAGGTCACTAACTTTATTGCCATTATCAATTGCTTTACTCACAAGTCAACATTAGGATTCCTAGTCCTCATCTTCAATGAATATTCATTGAAAATTTCCAAAATAAGCTTCAAGATTGGGATGATGAAATTTCCCTCCTTCACACAATTGTGTACATCCCTTTGCGATTACAAAAATTCAGTTAGTAGTCGTGAATTGAAAACTCCCTCTAACTATCTTGAAAAAATATGAATTCATGCCTCAAACCAACTACCAACCATTCAAGAAACCAAATAATGGATTTATACAACTCAATGCTCCTTAACCAAATCAACATGTTGACACCCAAGTGGCTGTAATAAAGACAACAAATCCATATACATTTCGAGAGAGGAATAGATAATTTACCCCTCTACTTGATACCCTTCACTCCATCATGTTATAGCTCTTAAACAAGAACTTAATTTCCTTATCTTTTGTTAGAGCTCTTGATCCTACTAAGCCTTTACATCCAAACTATAGAAAAAATTCCTTTTTCCATTATCATCAACAAGATAGAGATGATACAGAACATTGTAAGCATCTTAAACATATTTTACAAGACCTCATTGATTCTAATCACATTAAAATTGGTGGTGTTAATGATCAAGGTAATAAGTTTGTTGCCCCTCACAACCAAAATTTGAAAATCTTTACCAATCCTATCCCAAATCACATCTCCTTTGTCAAAGTTAGTGAAAACAAGAATGTTGTGATGAATGTCGACATGAATAATGACAACTTAAATGGTAATGAGGAAAAACCTATAGATAGTATGATTGGAATCATTGAAGTTTAGCCTCGTAAGGGCCAAACCAATATGTCCCTTGAAATTACTTTCTCACAAAATGACATACTTAAACATGACCCGATGGTCCTCTTTACATAGTCGTGAGAATCAATGACAAGCCTACTAATGGGATATTAATTGATCCCATCCGTGTAGAGAATGCGATCACTGGAGAATTCTTGTTTGTGCATGAAATTTATCAAGATACTTATGAAGAACTAAAAGCATTGATCAAAACACATCATGGTTTTTCTTTCCCTACGATAGGTTAGATAACTCTTCCTTTACAAGTTGGACTGAAAAGATTAAGTGTCTCATTCTCCATCATCCCAATGCTAGATCAATTTTGTGTGAAGTTAGACTACCCATGGCTTCGCTCCATGAAAGTCATCCCATCGCTAGTGCTTAAATGCTTAAAGTTTCCATTTGGAAAATAGATCTTTGTTGTGCATCATAATGTCTTTAATCCTATGTCTTCCTGTGGGAATTTCTTATTCGATTTCTTTTGGCCCGAACCTATGGAACCTATTAGGCCTCATGGGGGCTTCTTTTTCAAATCTTATCAAAAGTTTAAGGAAAAGTGCATAACTGAATTATCCCTTACCAATATGCCTCAACCCATGATTGAGCCTCCTATCAACGATGAAACCATAATTGAACGAAAATCCCTTCCAAGTAACCAAGACCAAACCATAGCAAATCCTTCACCTATTTCATATAAGAGACCATGAGATAACCAAATAAGTTCTGTTGTGCCTCCTAAAATTAAGAAATTTTATAAAGTTAAAGAGAAATTGGTTGAAAAATCTCCCATGGTTCCTTCCATTCCTCTTTTCGGGAAGAAAAGAAACTTATGGTCAACTAATAAACTTGATCCTACACAATCGCAACTTGAAAATATAATTTTTTTTTTTGAAATGTTAGAGAGGGTAGGAATATATGTCATTCTATTGCATGTATGATACACAAAAAACATGAATCAACAACTTAAGCAATGCATGATGATTCTACACCTTCACTGCAACAAGAAAATCCTATATCTCGACCACAACAAGAACAAGCACCTTCCATGGATATTATCATTAGAACTTCTATTGTGATTAAGTTGGATGATTATGAGACTCTTAAAATTGATGAGGAAGTGCATAATGAGTTGAATTTATTGTTTTCCTCTTGTATGATATTAGATGATATCAACCATGATAGTCCTCCTAACAAGAATGACTCACCATGTGTTGAACCTAGTGATGTTCCTAGTACAACACTTGCAATTGTCTCTTTGGCTAGTTATTCGCCTTCCACATATGATGAACAAGATTGAGATGTGGAAGACCTACTATAGGTTGACTTGAATGTGCCTTACTAGTCTTTTCTTTGTCTTCTTTTTATGTTCTTTTTGTGTGATTGCATGTGCGTAATGTGATCCTCTATATCGTTCTATTTGACATATCTTTATGTTCATTCATCTATTTGTACCTACATTCTTCTATATGTCATAAACCTTGATCTTTTCTTGTGTCTCATTTTTTATTTTGGGGGATGATGCAAGGCGTCAAGACATTTGAGTCTCTTCCATGTTGACCCAAAAAAAATTCTTTGTTTTTTCTCTCTATGTGTCATTCTTCTAGTTCTATGAGTATTTGGGGAATGACGACATTTTCAAGCTCTTTAATACCATTGTAGCAAAGACATACACTAACCCCAAATCCGTGGATCCCTTACGTGTTTGGGATTTCATTTGGGGGAAACCCCTTTTTCATGATGTAGCTTCATTTGGAAACATTTGCTTGACATAGGGCTTTCTAAATAAGCTCTCATGTCTTCTTTATTGTTTAGCACTTATCATTTTCTACTTTAAAGTAATTTCTCATAGCATGGTGTTTAGCAATTTCTTTAAAGTGGGGGCATACATTGGCATTATCATTTTGATTATATCTTATGTTTCATAGTGCGGTCTTCTTATTTCATGCGACATGTCTTCTTCTTGGTGGTGTCATTGGGTTTGATGTCCTCCAATATTGCAACTTTTTTTAGCATATGATATTCCTCTTAGTGGTGATGCTATGCATTGCATTCCCTAAGTTGTGAAACTTTTATCCTCGACTAGTCCTCTCTTGGAGATATTACGCATGATGTTCCCTAAGAGGAGACCTTTCATGAACTAAGAAAAACCCTTTGAACATATCTATCCTATTTTCATGTGTGTTCATGAGTGCCTAGCATAACACAACTTGCCAACCTTGTGAAGCTCAAAGTTACACCCGTTTTCATGGCCACCAAGCATAACACACCTTGCTTTCCAATAGGGCCATGTTTTTTCATAAGTGCTTAGTATAATGCAACTTGCTAGCCTTATGAAGCTCAAAGTTCATATTGTGTGGCACCTTATCAAATTTATCAGGAGGTATAACTTTGGTATGGTTAGTTCAATGGGAGCCTAATAAGACTCTCATTAGCCACGTCCAGGGGCTCACCTAGTGGACAATGGAGGGTAAACCCACAAAAGTGGTTTACAATTCGAATGAGGAAGGAAAACTTGTAAAAAATGACCCCATGCCAAATTTTTTCATTTTGGGGGTTCGAACGAACCAAAAGAGGGTTCGCTCAAACCAAGGTTCGAGTGAACCCATTTAATGCATGTATGGACCAATCGGCCAAAAAATCAAATGGAAATCCCTTTTTGGAAGGGGGTTCGCTCGAACTCCCCTGGTTTGAGCAAACCCCCCTTTTCCCTAATTTTTGACCTTGTTCACAAAAAAAAATCAATTTTTTTGTACTTTGGAGCTTGAGTTGAAGATGAAAATGGCGAAGAATTCACAGACCCAACTGGAATCAGGTAGTCCTCAAAATGAGCTATCCAACGAATATAATTTTAATATGTTTTGGTTTTATTATGTATTTTTTTTTTAGTTTTATTAAACTTAGGTTTTTCACCAAAAATAAAGCTCTTTGTTCTGCACATGTGGAAAAATAGCAGATTATCAATTTATTTTTTTGAAAAATATGAGTGCACTAGATATTGAAGTCTTGATCCAACAAAAAAAATAAATTGAATTTCGATACATACAAAAAAAATTACGCGTTATACGATTGCGCTATGTCTGAATTGTAATTGGTTTGACTTCGAAACTTGATTAAAGAAAAAATATTTAATAGAAACTTATCTAAACAATTGGAAGCACTAGATATCAGAGTTACAAATCTAAATTCAAAGAATTAGAATTTTATCCTTCATGGAAAAAAAAGTTATACATTATACGGTGAGCGCCACTTTTAAAAATGTTGGCTTCTAAAAAAAACTAGTTTTGAGGGAGATGGAAAAAGAAGTGCAATATGATTCCAAAATTTTTGAAAAACATATATTTAGAATCTACAGATAAAATGTCACGAAACTTTAGTTTGCATCATCTTCAAATTCCTCATGGTTTAGCTGCTATAGGTGCCCGAAAGTGAAGATTTAGTTAAAAAAATTTATTTCAGTGTCTAGTTTGGCCAAAAATTGTAAACCACTATTGTGGGATCACCCTGGATTTTACTAGCCCATGTGAGTGCATTGATTTTTGCATAGTGGATAGTGGGTTTCACTTGTAAAGTTTTTTTGAACGAACAACTAAGGCTTGATCCACATCGAGTTGGACAAACAGTAGAGGCTTCATCCACCCCTTTTCTTTTTCTTTCTTTTAGTCTTTGACATTGTATGTTTGTGTATCTTGTCTTGCTGCTTCATATCATATATCTTGTGTGTGTTCCTTTGTGCGTATTTTGGTTTGCCATGGGATTTTTATCTTATGTGCTTGGCCACCTCCTTGATCTTTTTCATCCTATCTCACTAACATTTGTACACTTGGACCTCCTCTTGGTGTATATTTTTCTACTCTAGTGTGAGTTTGTTCTTGCACTCATCCTCTCACCAAAGTGGGGGCTAAATGTAGTATAGAAAAATGCACTCCTTTACATTTTCACACTTTTTTTGGGCCCTCTTAATTAAAATGGACTAAATTATACCTTAATAAGCCCTATTTTACATCTACAAGCCTAATAAATTACATTTTCCGAAGTGGAAACCTGACAATAATTAATGCTGACACATAACACTTTACCTTGAGTAATGTGTGTTCGAAGAATAGGGACCTGTGACCCGTCCACCCTAGACCTTTGAACCTGAATTTAAATTATGTTTTTGGAGGTATTTGAATGTCTCTAAATTCAAATTTTGATGTTGACTTGTAATGTTTAATTTTTAGGAAATTAAGGATACAACCTATAAATACAAGGTCTTTTTGTCAATTCAAGTATAAGCAATATTATCTATAATCTTTATGTGACTTCACAATCTAGAAAATATTATGATCGAAGGAATTCAAGAGAAAATTTATTAGTGATTTATTGCAACAATCAAGATCTCAAGCATCATGCATGTTTTTGGAGCTAACATTGTGATGTAGGTTTCAAAGATTCAAGCAAGCATTCAAGTCACATTTCAAGCATCAAGATCCACATCCATTGAAGCCATTTCATGCAAGATCAAGATCAACATTTCAGATTTTCAAAGGTTTATTCAAGGGTTTGGTGAGTTGCAACATAACATTGTTCATTAATCATTCCTTTCATATTTGATTATTTCAATTCAAGATTTAATTACCCAAACAAGGTTTGACCAAGGCAAACCAATTTTTTCCCTCTTGTGTTTGTGTTGGAGATATTAGGTTGAATAAGGATTGAAGATCTTTTGAAGAGCAAGATTGGAATTTTTTTCAAAGTTTCCATCAAGCCACAAAAACTCACCTACAGATCTTGATGAACACCTGAAATACTGAGAGGGGGGGTGAATCAATATTCCATCAAACCATTTGCATAATATGAATCCAAGAAATAACATAATTCTAACTATAACAATTAGTGAAAGCATGGAATCAACACAAGATGACAATACACATGAACACCAGTATTTTTTACGTGGAAAACCCAAAATGGGAAAAACCACAGTGGGGATTAAATCACAATATAATATATCAGGATATAGATTATTACAAGGGCTCACTTCCAAGACAAATTGTCCTTAAAGGCTGAAAACTTGAAATAATTTACAAAACAGAGTATGGCTCACTGCCAAAAGATGAACTGAGATAGAATGCACCTTCCTTGTGTTGGAGTTCAGTTTCGATGAAGCACAGTATATAAAACACTTCCTTGTAAGTATATTATTTTCTCACATATGAAACTTCACACATTCACACTTTCTAGATTTCATCCCTTCACTTATTCCACATCATCCACACACACTTCTCCACAAAAATGTCTTACATATATACTGTATACATTCACTTTCACTAATTAGGTTGGCCTAATTAGAGAAACCCCATTTTAAATCAAAATCAACTCTATCAACATTGACCTCAAAATAATATTCATCTTCACGCCCAATACAAGCATCTAACATGTGGTATTATTCGGCATGGACCTAAGATAGATCCATATATCATTAGCAACACATTTAATCTTCTTAACACCAATTCATAATTAGGTCAGCCCGAGCTAGACCTAAAACATCAAGACTCCAAACATATATGCAATACATCAAACATGTAACAAAAATACTTGTTAACACATTGAATTGTACTTTAGATGACATCGAATAACTTATCTTCAACTCTATAAGGAAAAATAATAAATCATGAAAGAACACAAAATCTCCCAAATGAATGCACTATGTTGAAACTTACTATAGTTCTCAGAGTAGACAATTGTTACCCATATCTTCTGAATGTGTTCACATATCATCCCAAAACTTTGGAGTAAGATGCAAATTTTAGTCACAAATCTATATACAAAGTACTATAGATATATCTTTCTTTGAGGTAGAATTCAGACCACAAAACTCAATGCATTGAATTGGTATATAAGAAGAACAATATTTTCCAAACTACTGGTAACTGTATCTTTCCAACCATATAGCCAAGTCAAATGAAATCTTGTTAGTGGATACAAATGATGTTGAAATATAACATAATATCAGCTTCTAATCAAATCTTACAAAATAAGATAATCCATACCAAAATATCGGATCAACAATCTTCCAATATCAGAGTGACCATAGCTCAAATCATATTTGTCAGAGCAACTAAGTAATGTACATCAATGACAATCTTCTGATTTCCATCATTGACATCAATAAAAACCTTCCAATTTCCAACAATCTCCCCCTTTTTCATTGATGGAAACACATGATGTGAAATCCATAAAAATTCTTCTTCTCAATTTTTCATTTCTCTCCCCCAAAAAAAACCTCTCTTTTCACATAGTACCTTCTCTCCCCCTTTGACTCCCTCTGATCTTCGACTCCCAATGTAGTTCTTGGGCATCAGATGTTGAGGCTCCATCTTACCTCTTACTTGGTAGGAGGTAAGACTACCTCCCGATGTCTGATCCCTGAAACCTCCTCATGACCTTCGATGATCGATACTTCACTTTCCATTTTACTTCTACCCATTCCAACCATGCCTTCGAAGGATCTGACCAAATTCTGGTCTTTTGGATATCAGAGTTTGGGCTTCCACCTTACCACTTACTTAGTAAAAGGTAGCCTCCTCCTCTGATCCCCCAATCCCCGATCCCATGTTTTAGTGGTCAGAGATTTGGCTTTGTACTTTTTCCTTCACTTCATCCTCTTGCATCCCTTTTTTATCCTTGACTCCTTCCATCAAAATCTAGCTAAGTATCAAGATCTTTGGATTTCAGAGGTTGGTCTTTCGCCTTACTTCTTAACATTCTTTGGTATGAGGTAGCTTGATGGGACAACCCTTGATCTTTGATGCCCGACACAAATAGTGGCTTTTGGACTTTGTGGCCTTGTTCTTCCTTCTTCCAGTCTTCGACATACAGTATGAGGTAGGCCCAATGCCTAAACTCTGACAGAGAGAATTTTTCAAGCCTCCTATCCATTTAATTCATAATTAGATAGAGGTTCTTTTCGGGCCCAACATCCTGACATTTCACTTTTTGGTGTGTTTTTCATAATGGCACCATTAATGTCTGAGTGACCTTCTTACCTACTTGTTTGAATTTTATGGCTCAAGGATGAAATTTATTACACTTATTGTTGGTTGTGGTTGATTTCATGGGAACCCACACCCATTTATGGTTGATTTCTCTTTCCCCATAACCAGATCACTGATTTTGTGGGGGAATTTTGGAGGGGTTTTGGATGACATTTATTGAAGAGGTATGGCATGCAGGTCTTGGCACATCCTAGGCTCATCCTTCAGCATGGCTTTCATGATCTAGTCACCTCAACTCTCATAGGGACAATTTTTTGCTAGTTGCTAACCCTACGTAGGGTTAGGGTTTAACTAGAGTCAACTAAGTTATGCTTGAACTATAAAGGAAACACACACATTTTCAAAGGGTTCTTCCCTATATTTTATCTAACAAGTTTATGCTACTCTAGCATTCTATGGCTGTAAAATTGGCTTCCATGCCTTTGTGTCAAATACAAATAATTCATTTTACCTCTTCTCTATGCTTGCATCCTATGTATTGTTTGATATCTCTATGCATGCACTGCTTTTATCATTTCTATAGGGTATATTATTAAGCTAGCTAGTCATAAAAGTATTGATTGTGGGTAACCTCTACCCCTTACAATCTTTCAAACTCTTAGCCTTCATGTCCCCTTTGTAAATCTGGTAAAGTTGAGAACTATGTGACCCCCTCAAATGATTTAGTTGATACCCTATGCATTGAAAGTAGGAAGAAACACTCTTAAAATTGGTTCATCACCTTTCCCTTATTTTTAGTATTTATCCTTCTCCCTTTTCCTCCTATAAATGCATAGTTTAGGGTTAGTATAGAGCTTTACAATGCTGGGTTGGACCAGCCTTCACTGCACCTAGTTTAGAGAGGAAGCTGGCCTTCTCCAAATATATAACCTCATTTGAAAGGTCCCACACCTTGAGGTTAGTTCCATTGTTTCATTGGAATGTTGAAACCATTATTTAGCTAGGTGCAATTCTAGGTGACAACAATGCCCACTTCCCATGCACCCTTAAGTTTTGAAAAGACTTAAACAATAAAGACTTCAATAGCCACACCAGACCTTTTTCAAACAACCATATCCCTTTAATTACTTACACATTGACCAAGTCCAATAGGATTATACTTCCAATAGCTTCATTGACCCAACCACACTTAAGTTAATCCTCACTTAGCATTTTGATTATTGTATTTTCTTTTAGTTATAATGCTAGAAAATGTAACTATGGCATAAAAAACTAGTAAAAAGGTCATACAAATCTAGCATTGTACAAATAAGAATTTTTTTTAACAATTAGTGGCTAAATCTAGGTACCTTCAACTGCTTGTAGTTAAAATTAAGTTTTGGAAAACCCATTTTCCATATTTGTAAAAATCTTCGTGAATTATAAATGAATTATTTGGCTTCTAAACTTCACAAAAGCTTGTAAATCTTGTCCTTCATCTTTTTGGGAGGTCAATATTTAGATATAATATAATTTTGGGGGGTTTGGTAAGGAACAATTCAAGTGCCTTGTTATGTGTACATCATGGATCTTAAAATTGACTTGTTAACTCCACATAATTTACACACATGGAAAGTCAAAGTACAAAAACTACTTAAAACTAAGGGATTATGGAGAATGATCAATGGACAACAAATTCAATTTATTAGGGATTCTGAGGAGTTTACTTATAAAAGCAAGTTAGATAAAACAATGGGACTAATAGGTCTTCTTGTTTTTGATAATTTGCAATTTCACATTTCTAGTTGTACAAATCTTAATAAAATGTGGGAAAATTTTGAGTATCTCTTTGGTAAAGTTGATGAATTCAAGATT
>VDFB02096580.1:0-28310 GCA_007258455.2 Sequoia sempervirens | reverse complement strand
AACCCTAATGACCTAACTGGACTATGGTGGCACCATTTGCATAGGTGTCAACATTTGGATTTTTCCCCCTAAATCCTAAACTACGACGCGACATCGTAGGTCACAATAGCGGTGCAACTTGAGGCCTAGCATCATTGATTCTACCCTTTCAATGGTGCTAAACATTGATACTGGAAGGGTTTGACTTTCAAACCCTAATAAATGAGCACAAAAATCATCAAAATAACAAGTTGGGTTATGTTCACATATCGGCGGTCCTACGCTTGGAAGTAACTTGTAGACTCGAACTCACTCAAAAATGTGTCGAGGAAGCACTCTTTGTGCCATCTCGCATGAAGGTCATAGCTCAAAAATAGTAAATTCTAAAGGCTTGAGTGCACAAATAAATTGAAAGTGACCCCTTGAGGTCTATTTAAGTATGAAAATTAGGGTTTTTTTACCCTGTTTAGCCATCAAACTAGGGTTTTGTGCCCCTGACCCCATTTTTTCCCAACCAAAGCTCGTTTCAAGTTTTTTCTCACGTTTTGGCATGTTTTCGACATCCTGGAGCCTTTCAGGACTCGTTGGGAAACTTGTCCTCTTTTTTTGAGAAATCAACCAAAAATCCAAATTTTCATCTGATGTCTTGAGGGGGCAATATACCAGCATACAGTTCACATACTGGTGAACAAAACATCTTTTGGACAATGATCCAAATCAATAATTCTGGATATAACACCTATGAACACTTTTGACCAACATATCTAAACCACACAAGTAGATCTTCAAGATAAAAGAAATGTGAACCAAAACCAGAACACCACACTCTACACTAGAACACCTCTACAACATTCTACTTTCCTCTTTTATTCAAATTTTGTCAAAATCACTTGGAAACCAAGTAACAAAGATACATAATCATCATCTTTAGCACTTCCTTATCATCACTAAACCAACAACACCCACAAATAGAAGCTTATCAAAGCAATACTAGACGTTGACACCAGTAGCACTTACTAATAAAAAAATAATGAAACTTATCAAAGCATCAACACAACTTCTCAACCATCACCAGTCATGAATGGAAACATAAATATAAGCCTACAAAAGTCTCCACCAAGCTTTTTGACATCAATGACAACACCAACTACTCATAATTGCAACAATCTCCCCCTTTCTCATTGATGGCAACACATGATGTGAAAAAACATCAACAAAAAATGTAAATAGCTATGATCACCAACATATTGCTCCATGACAACTTTCTCTTTCTTTATCCCTTACATCATACTGTACGTTTTTACATTACTCTCTCCCCTTTTTACAACTAAATTTTTTTCACATTATTTTCCTCTCCCCCTTTGACATCAATGGAAAAGGGAAACACATTTGCATCTCCTTCCCCCTTTGTCATCAAACATACATACTTTCTCTCTTTATTGCTCTGCATAATCCCCCTTAGGGGCACACAACAAATTGTACCAACTAGCAGTCACTACATAACACCAAATTGCACCAACACTAACTCCCCTGCATACAAAAACCAACAAAGCACTACCTACTCCCCCTAAGAGGTAGCCCTCAACATCAGTCTAGAATAAGGAATGAATCTTGAAATCCATTGGACTGATGCATATCCTTATGCATCTAGTTCAATCTGTCACAATAGTGGTTTACAATTCGTGAGAGGAACGAATTTTAGCTGAAATCACATATTTTTATAAAATATAATGATTTAAGCCTTAAAAATTTCCATTTTAAGGATTCCAATTGAAGAGGGTTTGATCAAATCACCTTAGATCAAACCCCCTTGGATAGAACCTCGCTAGTTTTAAACCATACGTAAATGGCCTCCTTTACACCAATATCAAAATGCTGATAAAAAAAAATCACTTTTTGATTTAGCTTTGGGATCAGACGAATTCATTTAAAATTTATTTCAAATGATTATGGTATTCCTCAACAAGCTATCCAATGAATATAATTTTTAATATGTTTTGGTTTTATATGTATTTGTTTTTAAATTTTATTAAACATAGGTTTTTCATCGAAAATGAATTTCTTTGTTCTTCACATGTGGAAAAATAGAAGATTATCAAAAAAATTTGGAAAAATATGAGTGCACTAGATAATAGTCCTTGATCCAACCAAAAAACATTTTGACATATACAAAAAAAGTTACGAGATTATACAAATACACAGGTTTGAATTATAATTTGTTTGACTTTGAAACTTGATTACGGAAAAAATATTATTCAATAAAAAAATTATCTAACCAAGTGGAAGCACTAGATATTATAGTTACAAATCTAAATTTGAAAGAATTATAATTTTATCCTTCATGGAAAAAAAAGTTATGCATTATACAACAAAGGCCACTTTTTAAAAATGTTGTTTTCTGAAAAAAATCAATTTTCATGGGAGATGGAAAAATTAGTGCAATTTGATTCCAAAAATTTTGAAAAAAATATTTTTAGAATCTACAAACAAAATTTGATGAGACTCTAGTTTGCACCATCTTCAAATTCCTCACGGTTTAGCCGCTATAGGTGCCTGAATGTGAAGATTTAGTTAAAAATAATAATTTCAGTGTCCAGTTTGGCCAAAAATTGTAAACCACTATTATGGGATCGTTATGAGGGGTAATAACCCCTAAATTCTCTCGAAGATACTCAAAAGCATCCTTAGGAAGATCCTTAGTGAATATATCAACAACCTAATCCTTTGTATGCACATACTCAAGCTTCACTTCATTCTTTGCAATATTCTCTCTCAAAAAGTGATACCAAATTGAGATATGTTTTGTCCTTGATTGCATCACTAGATTCTTTGAAATGTTAATAGAAAGTTTGTATTGTCACAAAATATAGAAATTGGTTCATCATATACAACTCTGATATCCTTCAAAGTTTTCTAAATCCACCAAACCTATGTGCAACAAGATGTTGGTGCAATATATTTTATCTCTGGAGTAGATAAAGATACTGAATCATGCTTCTTTCTCAACCAAGACACCAATTTGCATCCAAGAAAGAATGCACCACCGCTTATTCTTTTCCTATCATCAACACATCTTGCCCAATCTGCATCTATATAAGCACTTACATAAATATCAGTATCCTTTGGATAGCACAAGCCATGTTTTTGAGTGCCCTTCGAGTATTTGAATATCCTCTTTACTGCTACAACATGCGACTCTTTAGGGTCTTCTTGAAATCTAGCCACAAGATAAATTGCATGCATGATATTCAGTCTAGTAGTAGTTTGATACAGCAGTCATCCAATCATTGATCTATATTTTATCGACTGATCAACCTTAGGAGATTCATCATTCTTACTTATCTTGCAGCCAGTAACCATAGGGGTGCATAATGGTTTATAATCTTCCATTCCAAAATTCTTTAGCATTTCTTGGGCATACTTTTATTGTGAAATGATTATACCTTTCTCTATCTGATTTATTTGCAACCCAAGGAAGAAATTAATCTCCCCAAACATAGAAATCCCAAACTCTTTTTGCATCTTTTCCACAACTTTCTTGCACATAGCTTCATTTCCTCCAAATATTATATCATCAACATACACAACCACAATCAAGATTTGATCTTTTTCAACTTTGAAATTAGGATTACTATATGTGGTACCTTTATTGAATCCTTTCTATATCAGGTACCTATCCTACATTGCATACCAAGCTCTGGGAGCTTACTTCAATCCATATAATACCTTTTTCAATCTATAGACCATATTCAGTTTGTCTGATAATTGAAATCCTTCTAGTTTTTCAATGTATACCTCTTCTTCTAATTCATCATTAAATAAAGTAGACTTCACATAAATCTAATATACTTTGAAATCTTTGAGAGATGCAAAATCCAAAAACATGTTCATAGCTTCCATTCTTTCCATCAGACCAAAATTCTCCTCAAAATTTATTCCTTCTACTTGTGAGTAGCCCTTACACACAAGCTTTAATTAAAGCTAATATTCATTATTCCTCTCATTTTGATTTATTTAAATCCAAAAACCTAAGTCAAAATGTCAAATTAGCTAATCTTCATCTTAGTTAATCAAATCATGATTAATCCTAACACTAATACCTCAAATCCTCTAGATTTTGCAACTTACACAAGTAAATCAATTTAATTGATTTATAAATTCTTCTATTTCATTGAAAAAGAATATCAAGTTGGAATATTCTTCAAATTTGAATTCTCCCTCCCAAATGTCTTATCCTCAAATTTGGTATTTATGACTCTTACAAGTCCTTTTTCTTGAGCCAAGTGGCAATAACTCCTCTTCCACATCTTCCTCCACAAGCTAACTTTTGAATTTAAAATCTCCACCTAATAGCATTTATGTTCACATTCATCAAAATGTGCTCCACCTCTCTTCAATAGCATGTTGACAAGTGGCATGGTTTTATTGGTTGATCTTTAGTCCCACATTCATCCTTTTTGCTCATTCTTCCATCCTTCTCTCCTATAAATGGAGAGATCTTTTACTAATTTTTGATCCACAAATTTATGCAAAGCCATTATCTACACATTTTTATGTAGGTTCATTCATCATTCATCAAGTTTTCATAGTTTTTCACCCACCATAGCTAGGCTATTGCAAATTTTATCAAGGAGCACCATTGATCATCATCAATATTGCAAGGAATTGGGAAAGGGATATTTTCCACATCAAAATAGCACCAATTTCCCCATGGGATTGAGAGTTTGAATGTTTTGAGCAAGATTAGATAGCTTTCATTTGGTATTAGATATCAGATAACCATTATCACAAATCCATTTGAAAACACAACACTCTTGTTATGTTTGTTAAAACAATTACACCAGCCATTGAACAATAGGCAATAAAAAATGCAGTTGACACTCATTAAAGATATTACATTATTCACTTAACAGAAGGAAATAACAGATGTAACTCAAATGTACTAAATGTGCATGAGAAAACCCAAATAATCTTTGATTATTGAATTTAAAAGAGTATTACATTTCAGCCATGGAGACAGTTACAGAATAAAATATAAACATGAAGCTCAATTCAAAACAAAATAATACTCAAATTAGTGACTAACAGTCATACTTCACCCTAGCTTTACAATTTACCCAGAGCTTCTGCCTTCCTTGCAAAACTTTTCAAAAATGGAACCTGTTACAATGAGAAGAGAATAGAAGATAAATAAGAAGAAATAGCCCTAAAATGCATCCACAGTTGAGAATTGGCGGCTTGATCTCCATCTGATCTTTAGTAGGAAAAAGCCTCTCTCTTCTCTCTTCCTTTGCAATAACAACTTGCCTCATATTTTTTCCCCTATAGTTGAAAATAATCTTCCCATGAAAATCATTCACTCAGCTCCATTTACCCTGCTATTGAAAAATAACTCCTCCATGAAAGCCCTCTATTTCTGCCCTTGTTTGCTATAGAAAAATTGACTTGCACCTCCTAGACAATAATAATATATCTTTATAATATAACCTTTGATTTATTTAATTTCCATAGTGCCCCTTTCACTTTCACTTGTAACATTGAAAAGGTGAATAATTTTAAAAGAACACTTGTGGGGCAAAAATAATTTTACCCATGCCTTTTAAAATATGTGCCCAACAATATTTTAAGCCTTTATTTTGAGATGGTGATGGAATTTGAACTTTGTTTGGGTGAAATTATTTTACCCATTCCCATCCTCACCATTTTAAATTTTAACCAAGAAAAAATTTATTTTTCCTTTATCAACAAAGGCTCCCTTGCTTTTAAAATATTTCACTAGGCTATTAACCTGTGCTTTTACCTTTTCCCATTTAGAAATATTTTCCTTCAAAAGTGAAAATATTTGAACTATTTTCATTGGCACCAAACTTTCTCATGTTCCCTTATCTTGCTTTCACGCTTTAAAAGATTTTTTTTTTAAGTTTTTCTTTTAAAATTTATCGGGAAACAATTATCTTTCCTTCAAATTTTACCCAGTCCCACCAAGCGTCTCCCCGCAACACATTGCTCATCACACATTACTGGGGAAATTTGAGAAAATAACTCATGATGAGTGATGAGGAGCATGGAGCCAAAGTTGAGATTTATCAGGTAATAAAAAAATTTACCCATGCATTCATATTTTTTACATTATATTCAAAATGCTTGTTGTAACATTTGGAGGCACAAAGTTTCATTGTACATCTCATTATGCTTTAATGTACTACTGTTACAAATTTTCTTGGGCCCACCCAACCTTTCCTCAAAACCCATCACTCATCGCTCGTTGAGTGGAAGGAAAAACAAGCTGGTGATGGAAGATGGAGAACATATGCCATCGCTAATCACACGTTATGCAAAAGGAAAACAAAGAACATCAAGCGATGGGCGATGTTGCTGTTGTGAACAAAAATACACAGTTGGAGAACCTTAGAAAAAATAAAAACATGTCCATTGTCATAAAGCTTTAAGTAACTGACCCAAATGACGATTCATCGCTGGAAAACATTATATCTCTGATTTGTTTCTTCATTTGCACTTCAAACTGGTTGTCGTGCAACTTGAAGGTCGTGAAAGCCATGTCTGGACCAATCAGAAGCAATAATTAAACTTGCTTTTCCTCCAAAACATTTGAAGATGTATTTCATGTTTTCCCTAAATTCCCCTTTTCATTTGCACAATATTTAAAATATTAACATTTGAAACTTTAGAAAAATTGTGACCTTTAATTACGCCTGCAACCCATTTGGAGAAAATTCACTCCGAGTAAACTGGGACACCTAGAGTAGCAAAAGCTTGTGTAGGATCATAATCAATTATTTAGAGAAAATGCATTTCCTCAAATTTTTCCCAAACCTTAAAATTTAGGTACCTCTTTTGTAAACTGACCCCCGAGATGTGTTTACCACACTCGAAATGCATTAAACTAGTGCATCAAATAACCTCCATTTTCTTATGAAAATGGAACTGTAGATGTTTCAAACCATAAAAAGAAATAGGTTGTCATTAAAATTACAAAATTTGACACTTTCTCGAACACCATTTTTGGCCCTGTCGTGGTTAGAAAATGATTAAATAACCCATTAGACTTATCCTAGAGGTGCAAAATTGGACAGGAATGTAGACATTTGACCCAAGAATGGAGTGCAAAATATGGTTTGGAAAAATTGATCTTGAGGTGAAAGATATTAATTGACAAAATTGGTCACTCAGGCATTTTTGCAATCGCACCTGTTCAGAACAAATTAAGGCTCACCAAGTCACCACTTTGAAAAATATCAAATCATCTTTTGGGAGGATGCCAATGGAAACATAAGATCATTTAGGTACATTGAGTATGTGTGCAAAATGTATTTTCTTCAATCATTTTTTTTCGTGAGATATTAGGGGTCAAAGTTGACCACCTTGAAAAGTTCAGAAATGTAGATGTAAAATCAAAACAAATTGCATTTTCTTTTGATCTCGAGAAAATAGAAAATATGATCATGAGACCCTGAAATCAAATAGGGGAGTGCATGAATGTAGGGAGAATGGAGAGAAAAAATCCTTTAATCATGAAAATCATCCAATTGTGAAATACAAACTCGAACAGGAGGTCACTTTGCAGAATAGAGAGTTTGTGAACAACAGAAAAATGCCAAAACCCTCTAGCTTCACTTTTTGAAACCCTATCAAAACTTATCATGGGAAGCTAAAATTTGGCATGCACATTCACATATGTCAATTAAATATGTCCACTAAGGTGTCTGGCCTGAAAATCAACTGGCTCTAAAATATGACTCTCCAAAGTAGGTCATTTAGGAAGATTTTTCAAGTGCACTTCTAAGAGTGCAAAGGAAAAATTTTCAATATGGGCATTTCAAATTTGCAAAATTTGATAGTCCCAACAATGGCTCCAACTAGGGATGTATGCCTCTTGCAGGCGTAACAAGAATCCAGATCTTTAGGGGAGTAGACCAAATGCTGAATCCATTAGGTGTTCGCAAACTAATCCTTTATTCAACCTCTTTTTTCCACCTCGTTTGATGACCCAAGGCCACCAAATGAAAAAGGGGAGTCAATTCTTACCTCTTTCAAACACCAATTTGTTAAAAGATCTAATCTCCCTCAACTCATGCTTTCTTCTGTCACACCACAACAACATGAGTGGCTTCATACTTTCCAACACCAGTATTAGGTTGCCTTTGTACAAATGGAAACTGGCTCCCTGTTTGGCCTCGTTGTCACATGGCAACCAAATCATATATATCATATCACTTCCACTCTCTTCATTTTCTGATTTTGTATCAAGTGACAAGGTATGAAGATAGTGACCAAGACCACATGAAAACATGGTCTTATCACATTTACTAACACCCTCATAATTATTATGCTCAGAGAAAATATCATGCCTGAAAAATGTGCAATCCTCTTGTGTATTGAGCAGAGAATGCTCACAAATTTGTAACATCTTCAATTGAATTGCATCACAAATAGGTTTATCTTCATCCCAACAACACAACCCAAACACATTATCATGTGTTTCAAGACTTTGAAAATTAGATTTATCAACACCCAAAGTATTTTCATCTTCATTCAAATCATGGAATTTAGAAGAAATACCATTATCGCAAATAATGTTTTCCACCTCATGTTCATAAACAAGATTGCCAACATTCAATATGTTATCACAAAGAGAAGCTTCAAATACAGGTTCATATGACTCAGAACTTTCATTTGCAACAAATTCATCATAGTGAGTATTCAAACACATTCACTATTGCAAAAATTATGGCACTCAACATTATCTCTTGTTGCTCCAACCTGAACATATGAAGTATACTCCTCGTGAGAAGGGCTATGAGTTGCATATTCACAAAAAAGGTTCTCATATAAATCTATGTGATAAACACAATCATATTCATCATGTGCAAACTCATCATAGGAAATGTCATTAGTTGTACTAATGTTTGTCTCTACATTTTCACTTTCATGTACATTTGCATCAATGATTTCCTCATGCAAACATTCAGTGATGGTTTCAAAGGTAGCAAAAGGAATAGAAGAAGGTAAAACATCAAACAAAAAAGGGGTTCCATGTTTATCATTATCAACATATGCTTGCTCCTCATAATAAAATACTTGAATCAATTCATCCAATGAATCTTTTGCACACATATCTTCTTCTTCATTCATACTATTGCAATAATCAGTTGGGCTACATTCTTCACTGTCAAACTGAAAACCATTAATGGTTTCTTCATTGCAAATTCTCACACATGATTGCTTCAACTGAAAATCCTTGCATACTTTGTCATTTGTAGTTGATACATTAATGCTCTCAAAAGAAATCTTCAAATATGTAGGCTCCTTTTTCTCATCATGAAAGCCTTCATCAATGCTACATAGACTTATAAGATTGGTATGACCAAGTGCATCATAACACTGTTGATTCCCCATGTCTTCTTCAAACAAGATAGTCAGTTAATATACATCATACTCTTGTTCTTGTGAGCCTTTAGAAACATTGTCATCATCTTCATTAGAATACTGTTCACTCTAGGAGATTAATTCATCCTCCTCCTTAAAGGAATCACAATCACGAAAGTTGAAAATAGAGTTGAAATCCTCTTGATCACCCACAGAAGGATGCTTTTTAGCTAGTTGAAAACTTCCACCTACAACACTATTGTTCTCATAATGAAGACGCGAAACTTCAGAATCAACATGATCTTCAACTATATATTCAAATTCCATAGAGGAGAAAATACTTTTAGTGTCATCTGCCTCATTGTAGCCTTCATTTTATATAGAAAATTTTCTCTCTATTTTTGTATTTCCAAAGCAAATAAAAGACACTTCACATGTTTCATTTAGCTCATCATTCCCTTCATCATTATGGTTGAAATATTCTTTTGGATATATTTCTTTTGTAGGTTGTTCCAAAACAATATCCTTATCACTGCATGATGCATTATCATTGTCTCTAATCATTGAAATCCTTTGATATAAACATCCAAGGTTAGGAGAATTCAAATCATTTAGTGTATTACTCAAACCTAGCTCATAATTTACACAAAACAAGTCAATGCAAAATGACTCATCAGGCCTTTCTGATTCTGGTATATCAAGCAAAAGTTTCATGAATCTATCATGAAATTCATAAGGGCATTCATCTACAAATATTTCCATATCACACAATGCATCCATATATGACATGGACTCAACCTTCTTTGCAATTTTCTCTTCAAATTCTTCTTGGGTATATAGATTTATTTCTTTAATTGAGCATTCATCATTCACCATTAACTCATCTTCAAAATAATCAATGAAACGTATTATGAACTCATGCCATGAACCTATGGAATGCATTGGTAAGCAAGTAAACCAAACTTGAGCCATACTTTCTAAATTCCTTACAAAAAAAATCATGATAACATCTTATTATTCAATCTGACAATCTTCCATCAAATCAATGAAACATTGTACATGTCTTGATGTTGACTCTTCAAAATCACCTCTAAACTTGGGCAAATGTTCATTAGTTCTTCTTGGGATCGAATGTGGGTAACTTTGGATTTTACTAAAATATAAAGGGTCTTATCTTTCACTAGAAAGCACCCTCCTTTGAGGACAAGGTTGTGTTCTAGGCATGATATTACAACTTGTAGAGGGAGAAATAGGACAACAATACATATTTGCAAGTAAAATCTATTTCCTCTACAACTATTCAATACTCAACATTCAACCTCCCTTGCTTGTAGTGCTCAATTTCACTAAATAAGGGAACCAAAGTTTTCTAGGACTTCAAATGTGGTTTTCATATACATATTTGTCTTTCTTGAAAACCAAAAAATGAGAAATACCTAGATATGTTGTAGCTGATGCAAATTTTTCTTCCTATCTAGAAATATTTGTATATTTGACACTTTCTTCACGTCTTCATCAAGTTATTTTGATAGAGTCACCACTTCTCTTCACAGAGGACTGAGCTCCAAGCAATATGAAGCCCTTTCATAGATATAAATTTCTTTTTGAGTTCCTTTCACCAAAAAATTACCACAAATTATGAAACTTTCAGATTCACTACAACAATTTCTTTCTCCAGGTTTGAATTCCTTCAATATTTGAACCAAATGTTCAAATCAACAAATAGTTGACTCTATGAAATACCAATCAACAACTAGAGATTCAAAATTTTTTCCCCAAAATGGTTGTCAATCTGTTGGTTCTCCAAATCGACAGATGTAATGAATCCTAAATAATAGCCACTTTCTTATGTTTAGACTTAAAGATTGATTTTTCCAACTAACAGCCTGAAATGAGATTGAAACACATTTCCCCTGCACTTCATGCTCTGTAGGACCTAGGGGGTGACCCTTTAGCAACATCTAAAGATTCAAACAAACATTTAATAGGATATTTCTTAACAAATGATGCTATCACAAGAATATGCTAAGAAACATAAAATATCACTAAACATTGGCTGAGACATCGGGTGAATTTCATTAACCATCATGGAGAACATGGTAGATACAAATACTCACAAAACAGAGTTGAAAGTTTTTTGACTTAATAATTTGGGACCAAACTGAAAACAAAAGATGCATAAAGATTGACCAGTGTCAAGAATAGGGTTATGGATTCATATAACCAACACTTCAACCTACAGTGTTAGACATGTTTTGAAGATCTTTGAAAATTTTATCACATTATGATAACAAGACCATTGAAGCTTTATCAGATAACCATTCTCACAAATCCATCTAGAAACACAACACTCTTGTTATGTTTATTAAAGCTATTACACCATCCCTTGAACAATAGGTAAAAAAAAATGTAGATGACACTCATTAAAGAAATTACATAATTCACTGAATAGAAGGAAATAATAGATGTAACTCAAATGCAATAAATGTGCATGAAAAGACCTACTTAATCGTTGATTATTGAATTCAAAAGAGTATTACATTTCAGCCATGGAGATAGTTACAGAATAAAATATAAACATGAAGCTCAATTCAAAACACAATAAAACTCAAATTAGTGACTAACAGTCATACTTCACCCTAGCTTTACAATTTACCTAGAGCTTCTTCCTACCATGCAAAACTTTTCAGAAATAGAACCCATTACAATGAGAAGAGAAATGAAGACAAAGAAGAAGAAACAACCCTAAAATGCATCCATAGTTGACAACTGGAAGCTTGGTCTCCATCTAATCTTTAACAGGAAGAAGCCTCTCTCTTCTCTCTTCCTTTGCAGTTACAACTTTTCCTCTGAATTTTTCCCCTATAGTTGAAAAATAATCTTCCCATGAAAATCATTCACACAGCTCCATTTACCCTATAGTTGAAAAGTAACTCCTATGTGAAAGCCCTATATTTTTTCCCTTGTTTGTTGTAGAAAATTTGGCGTGCACCTCCCAACTAATAATAATCCAACTTTATAATAGAGCCTTTGATTCATTTAATTTCCATAGTGCCCCTTTCACTCTCACTTGTAACATTCAAAAGGTGACTAATTTTAAAATAACACTTGTTGGGAAAAAAATAAATTTCCCATGCCTTTTAAAATACACATGTACCCAGAAATATTTTAAGCCTTTATTTTGTGATGGTGAAGGCACTTGAACTTTATTTGGGTCAAATTATTTTACCCATTCCTATCCTCACCATTTTAAATTTTAACCAAGAAAATTTTGATTTTTCTTTATGAATAAAGGCTCCCTTGCTTTTAAAATATTTCTCCAAGCTATTAACCTATGATTTCATCTTTTCACATTTAAAATGCTTTGCCTTTAAAATTGAAAATATTTAAACTATTTTCATTGGCACCAAACTTTCTCATGTGCCTTTACCTTGCTTTCACACTTTAAAAGCTTTGTTTTAAAAAAAATTAGTTTAAAATTTATCGGGAAACAATTATCTTTCCTTCAAATTTTACCTGATCCCATTAGGCTTCTCCCTGCAACACATCGCTCATCACACATTACAAGGGAAATTGGAGAAAACAACTCACGATGAGCGATGAAGAGCATGTAGCCAAAGTTGAGATTTATCGGGAAATAAAAACATTTACCCGTGCATTCATATTTTTTACATTATATTCAAAATTCTTGCTATATCATTTGGAGGCACAAAGTTTCACCATACATCTCATTATGCTTTAATGTACGGTCATTAGAAATTTTCTCAGGCCCACCCAACCTTTCCTCAAAACCCATCACTCATTGTGTGTTGCTTGGAAGAAAGGAAAAACAAACTAGCGATGGGTGATGGAGAACATACGCCATCGTTGATCGCACGTTATGCAAGAGGAAAATAAAGAACATCAAGCAATGGGCAATGCTACTGCCATGAATGGAAATACATGGTTGGAGAACCTTGGAAAAAATAAAAACCTATCCATTTCCATAAAGCTTTAAGTAACCTGCCAAAATGAAGAGTCATTAATGGAAAACATTATATCTCTGATTTGTTTCTTAATTTGCACTTCAAACTAGCAATGGGCGATGAGTTTTTCTGTGCAACTTGAAAGCCATGAAAGCTACCTCTGGACCAATTAGAAGTAAGAATTAAACTTGCTTGTCCTCCAAAACATTTGAGGATGAAACTTTAGAAAAATTGTGACTTCTAATTACGCCTGTGACCCATTTGGAGAAAATTCACTTCAGGAAAATTGGGACACCTAGAGCCATGAAAAATTGCGTAGGATCATATAATCAATTATTTAGAGAAAACCCATTTCCTCAAATTTTTCCCAACCCTTAAAATTCAGGTACCTCCTTTGTAAACTCACCCCTAAGACATGTTTACCACACTCGAAATGCATTAAAATAATGCATCAAATGACCTTTTTTTTATGAAAATGGAGTTGTTGATGTTTCAAACCAAAATAAGAAATAGGTTGTCAATAAAATTGCAAAGTTTGACACTTTCCAGAACACCATTTTTGGCCCTATCGCGATCAGAAAATGATTAAATAGCCCATCATAACTTATCTTGGAGGCACAAAATTGGATAGGCATGTAGACATTTGACCAAAGAATGTAGTTCAAAAGATGGTTTGGAAAAAGTGATCCTGAGTTGAAAGATATTAATTGAAAAAGTTTCTCACTCAAGCATTTCTACAAATTCACCTGTTCAGAACCAATCAGGGATCACCAAGTCACCACTTTGAAAAATATCAAACCATCTTTTGGGAGGCTACCAATGGAAACAAAAGCTCATTTAGGTACACTGAGTATGTGTGCAAAAGGGATTTTCTTCAATCATAATTCTTCATGAGAAGTTAGGGGTCAAAATTGAACACCTTGAAAAGTTTAGAAATGTAGATGTAAAATCAGAACAAATTGCATTTTCTTTTGATCTTGAAAAAATAGCAAATCTGATCATGAGACCCTGAAATCAGACAAGGGAGTACATTAATGTAGGGAGAATGGAGAGTAACAATCCTTTCATCATGAAAATCATCCATTTGTGAAATACAAGCTCGAATAGGAGGTCACTTCACAGAACTAAGAGTTTGCAAATAGTAGAAAAATGCCAAAACCCTCCAGCTTCACTTTTCAAAACCCTATCAAAACTTATCATGGGAAGCTAAAATTTGACATGCACATTCACATATTTCAAGTAAATATGTCCACTAAGGGGTTTGGCCTAAAAATCAACTAGCTCTGAAATATGACCCTCCAAAGTAGGTCATTTAGGTTGAGAAACAATCTAACCCATCCCTCAATCAAGCCAATTGGTTGAGGGATCTTAGTTTTCTTTAATGAAACATAAGTGAAATAAGAGGAGGAACCTTAATTCCCCTTTAGTTCCATCTCCCAAAATGTGGGACACTATTTCCAAGGTTTCATTTTGGTGAACCTAGCATTTGGACACCTTATTTCTGATTTAGAGTGCATCATAGTCCTAGATCTAGCTTACATTAACTTTGCATTAGATCTTGCATTAGTTAATTTTCATTTAGGGATTCTAAGTCTTGTATTAGCTAAAGTTCATATAGGTTGCATTTTTTCATCTTGCATCATTAAATTCCATTTGAAATCTATAATTTCACATAGTCTAGACTGCTAAATTTAGTTCCAAAACCCTAATTTGGGAATCATTCTTCCCTCTGGGCCATTTAATCCCAGTATAGGTTGTTTTACCTGATTTCTGGTAATTTTGTGTTAACTATTTTTCAGCATTTGAACCCTTCAAAAACTATAATTAGGACTCATACGACCATCTGGATGATTTACTCCTATGTCAAACCTGAAACTACATTTTACAGCATTAAAAAGTTCATTTCTATACTTCCTAGGCTTGCTGGTAACCCACCCTATTAGTCTTGAAAGTTTTAGGAATTTTTGTTTTATGTATCTAGGTCAAATCATCCATTTAGTATAGTCATTTTTAAAGAATTTCAAAAATCATTTCAATATTAAAAATTTTTATATCTAGAGGACAATTGTTGACATTTCAGAAGCATTGCATAATTTAGATATCTTACTCTTTCATGTTAGCATGTTTTCTTTTCAAGAATTTAGTGTTTATAGGGTATCACATGGCTTGTATGATTCTATTTTCCCTACTCATGAGCATAATCTAGGAAAGAAAAATAAAACCTTTGACAAGCATGTTGGATACCCACCTAGAATTTATTGGATTTGTAAGAAATGCATAACATAAGAGGATGCAAGCGTATACAATCATAACAATCATAATTTCTCTTCTCCCAATATCTCTCCTTTTAGTGATGAAGGTATCTTGGTGAAAGAAGATACAGTCATTGACAGTATCGATTGTCCCTCTCCTCCTCCCCCATGGGGAGATATTAGGAAACAAGAAGATGAGATCATTGAAACATTTCTTAACACCTCCCCTACTTGTGAGAATTTTTTAGTGAAAAAGGATACAATCGTGAATGATCATGAAAAGAACATTTGTGAAGGAGATATGTTGATGTTAAGAGATCCATTGATGGAGTGTTATAGCATTATTTTTCTCCTCCATAATGTCCCTAACATTTGGAAAGGTCTATTTGAACAAGAGGATCCAATCATTGGTAAGCATGAAAAACATAGTTTTCCTTCCCTTGATGCCTCCCCTATTTGCGATGAAGTTACTTTACAAAATATAATCATCGAATGTGATAAACCTCTTGAATTCTCTCCTATTAGGGTAAATAGTATGACACAAGAGAATGAGACCTTAGAGACAAAGGATGAAATCATGGACAACCCTAACAATCATATTTCGCCCTCTTCTAATATCTCTCATAGTCATGAAGAAGATATTTTGGTCTTGGATGATCAAACCAATGAAAGTTATGAGAATCCTATTTGTCTCTATTCCTCTGGGGAAAAAAATATTAAACAAGAAAATTCCATCATTGATAAGCAAGAAAATTCAACCATTGATAACTCCCTTACTTGTAATGAAGTCATTTTAGAGGAACCAACCATTAAATGTCATGAGTTCATCTAGTTTTTTTCTCTAGACTAAAACCTCTCCTACTAGAGAAGATATCCTAGTGGAATAAAATGATAACATTGACACATGTGTTTTAAACAACAGTGATGTGGCTTTAGTCGATGAAGATGACGAGGTGAAACTAGACTCCCCTTCACTAAGAGATCACAAAAATAAGGACAAGACTTTCAATCTTATGCACATTAGATATTCCTTGAAGCAATATCCCAAGCCTAAACCTCCACCCTTACAACAACCACAAGTGCAAAATAAACCTATGCTTATCTTAGAATCACTTGAAAGGAAACTTGATAATGATAATGTTTCAACACAACCAACTTACAATACCATTGATCACATATATAACAAATTTTATACAACCAAGGTCAACCCTGAACATGAAAGTTGTTTACATATTGAGAAAGAAAAAAAAAAGAATATTGAAGAAGTCACAAAGTTATTTGAAAATTCTTGGAGTTCCTTTGATTTCATACCTACATTCATGGGTGAATACAAGATCATAAAAAAATATTTTGAAAAGGGAAAAGAGAAACTAGTATTGTCAATACAAAATTCAAAAGCATCCACTTCAATCACTTTAGAAGAAAATACAACATATAGGAAAAACTTTGATAAATTTGAACAACCACTTAATCTGAAAGAAATGAAACAGCTTTATGGAAGTGGTTATGAGCTTATGAAAAAACTTTGGTATATTGGAAAAGGATGTGGTGCTAGAGAACAAGGTATTCATGTTCCTATAAAGCCTAACATGAAAGAAACAAATAATGGTCTTGGTTATTTTCCTTCGAAAGAAACAAACAAGCCTTCAATTAATATCAACACTCTTACAAAACATTCTCCTAAGACAACTTTAACTTTGGTGCATTCTTGAATTGATAGATATTACATGTGGGAATATCTCATTAGATGTGCATCAATAGCAATAGGTGCTACTCCTTGCCATGTAATAGTTGTAGGATCATAGAGAACTAACTATTGCATGTTTTACATTTATTACAAATCATTTCCTTTTTACAAAGAGTGGCATATCATCATTCATCTTGGCTCATCCTTGTCCTACACATAGTGGGGGCGAGAATTAGATAGCCTTTTCCTAGTAGCACATTTTTTATTGTCCCTTTTCTTAGTTGTCTGCCTTTTGTAAATGATGAACAATATTGGGATGCAGACAACCTGCTAATAGGTTGTCCCCCATGTGCCTTACTAGTCTTGTCTTTATTTTTCTTTTCCATGCTTATTTTATGTGATTGCATGTGCATAATGTGACCCCTCATACTACTTTTTTTATGTATCTCTCTCTTTGTACATTCCTCTATATGTACTTACATTATTCTCTGTCATAAACCTTTATCTTTTCTTTGACTTGTGTTTTCCTTTTAGGGATGACACAAGGAACCGAGACATTTAGGTCTCTTCCATGTTGACCCAAAAGGATTTTTCCTTTTTTTCACTCTATTTGTGTAATTCTTCCTATTCCATCAATATTTGGGGAATGATGACAATTTTGATCTCTCTAATAACATTATAGCAAAGACATATTGGCCCTGAATCTATGGATCCCTTACACTATTTTGGGATTTCATTTTGGTGGCAAACCCTTTTCATGATGTAGCCTCATTTGGAAACATATGACTTGGCATGGGGATTTCCAAATAATCTTTCATGTCCTATTTATTGTTAACATTTATCATTTTCTACTTTAAAGTAATTGCTCACAACATGGTGTTTAACAATTTCTTTAAAGTGGGGGCATAGATTAGAATTATTCTTTTTCAACTCATGATTCATTGTATAGTCTTCTTACTTCATGCAATGTTTATTTCCCTTTGTGGTGACATTGGGTGTGATGTCCTTCAAGAGTGTGATCTCTCTTAGCATATTATATTCCCCTTAGAGGCTTGATGCAAGAAACTACATCCTCTAAGTTGTGAATCTTCTATTCTTCGATTGGTCCTCTTTTGGAGACATTAGGCACAATTTTCCCTAAGTTAATGGGTAAAAGCAAGAAGTTGGGTACACAAAGAGAGGAAGTTTCGGCCAAAAAAAATCTCGCAGAAAATGCATACGCGTTATTAAAAAAATGTGTGTGTTATGGTTCGCGCACCCGAGCCTAAAAAAATGCGTATGCACTATAAAAAGTGTATGCTTTATAACACGTATGCATTACATAACGCTTTTACATTTTATAACACATACAAGTCATTTATTTAAAAAATTAAACACCTTTTCAAAATGTGTATGCATTTTAGAACACGTATGTGTTTTGAAATGCAAAACGCGTATGCATTTCAAAACACATGCATTTTGTAACACAAAATGGGTACATGTTTTAAAATGCATACGCGTTTCTAAAAAGTATTTATTCTTTTAAATGATCAAGAAAATAAATAACACATATGTGTTTTGTAATGTGTACGCATTTTTAAAAATTGTGTACATGTTTTTTTAAAAACGTGTACGTGTTATTTAAAAATTGAATTCCCAACCCACATGCAGCATTGGTTTTCGGCTTGAGAAAGGCTTGGAAATCCGATCCTTATCCTTTGACCTGCAACTAAATAACTAAGGCAGATTGAAGAAGAATGTCCAACTTTGGCAATATGGAGTTAATGGAGCTTTTTTCTAAATCAATATATAAAATTAAAACTCATTAGAGAACACGATATCTACTTTCCAAAAATATAATTTTTATTAAGATTGGATTATGTTTGCTATTTTTTAATTAATTTCTAAGAAAACTAGTCCTTAAACTTGAAATATTAGGCTTTTTTTGTTTTTTTATAATAGTTTTTTGGTTAAGTTTCTTGTAAATAAAATTATATGGCATCAAACTTCAAAAAATTCGCTACACAATGAAAAAAAAATTAAAAAATGTTTAGTTTAGGTCCAATTATGTTGTCCAATAAAAACAACAATTAAGGCCAATAAAAATTCAATAAAAAAAATATTCAACAAAAAATTACAAAAAAAATTCCACATCAATCTTCATGTTGTTAGCTCTCTTTTCCCAAAAGGAATGATCAAAATAATTTTATTCTGGTAAAAAAGTAGTGTCCGTACACATCCTTGGTATGGTAAAAAAAGAGACTTTTAAAAAGTGATTTTTATAGACCCCTATCAAAATTTAATTTCTACAATCTGGATATTTGAATAATTTGCATATTTGGAAAATAGATTCAAAATGATAAATTTCATAGTACTAACATTTTTTAAGATTCATTGTGTAAGTGCCTCAAATTTTTAGTCCAAGTGTGACAAATTTTGAAAAACGACAAAAACACTTCCACTTTTGAGCTTTTTGTGTACCCAACTTCTTGCATCAGCCCTAATACCTTACATGAACTAAGCAAAATTCCTTTGAATGTACCTTACACTACTTTTTCATTTACAATATCGGTTATATTACCACCTTACATAACACACTTTGCTTGCCTATTGAGCCATTTTGTTTGTTCATGGGTGTCAAGCACACAAATTTTTGCTTGCCTCATGGATCGTGTTATCCATGTTGTGCGGCACCTTATCAAAGTTATCAAGAGGTATAACTTTGGTGTGGTTATTGTATGGGAGTCAAGCTTAGGCATGACTTTCCCATAGCCACTTGCTTGTATGTGTGAGCACATACCAACCGTGTGAGTATGTGTCTTTGGGGGATCATCTAGTGGATGACCTAAGGTTTCACTAGCATAGTGGACATCGCATTCCACTTGTAAAAATCTTGGAAAAAAAACTTAGATATGATCCACAATGTCTGGGACATACAGTTGAGGCTTGATCCCCCCTTTTATATTTTGTTTTTCTTCCTTCTTTGTGTCTTTGGCAGTGTATACTTGTGCCTTGTTGTTGTTCCTTATATTATTCACATGTATGTTATCTTGTGCCTATGTTGGTTTTTCATAGGATCTTGATCCTAGGTGCTTCCCCAACACTCTTGGTCATTGTCGTCCTATCTCACTAGCATTGGTACACTTGGACCCCTCTTGATACAAGTTTGTTTGCTTTAGTGTGAGTTTGAAGCAAGTTCCTCCTCTCACTAAAGTGGGGGATAAATGTAGTGTAGAAAAATGTATCCCTTTACATTTTCACACTTGTTTGTGCCCTCCATGCTAAACTTGGGCCTTGTTATGCCTTATTTGGTCCTATTTTACATCCAAAAGCCTTATTTAATGCATCTTTCTGAGGATAATCTTGACACCTATCTAATAACCAATCATAATTTAATGATTTTGGATTGTATGACCCAAATTTAGTCAATAATGGAATGTCAAGGATCACTTTCCTTATAAAACATTATATAGGCATACAAATTGATAAAAATGAATCGTAATTATTATTTTCAAGTTCCCTCTAACATACCAATGGACCCCTTAAACCCTTCAAGCCTTGAAATTATATAAAACAATAGTTTTAAAATCACTTTAAACACATTGTTTGCCTCTAATTTTTAAAATAAAAATCCAAGTATTGGTAAATGAAGATTTATCCTTCAAAAATCCCAAAAGATTCTCTTGAAGCTTCAACCCACACAATAATACAAAACTTAAATGTATGAAAAGAAAATATATTTTTTGTGATGCAAGATTGCTTTTGAATACAAATGCTCATGCATTAGACACAACGAGTAAGAAAATTTGTTAGCATAGCCTCACAAAGTGGAGTTGAGTAGCAGAACTACTCTCTCAAGTTGTTAAAAAAACAACTTAAAGAAAAATCCATCACTGTGATGAGTGCAACAAAATTAATTATATTTTCCTCTTTTGACATCTAGCTAGAACATATGCCATTTTCCTCTAACAACCCTATACCCTCTTCCTCCTTCCTGTCATGGACTCATTTCCACCATGAACTATCATTCTCTTCAAAATAATTTCTTCTCTCCTCTCCTCATTTGTGGGGTTTAACCCACCATTTTCTGGCCTCCTCCACCAAAAAATCTCTCCATTCTTCTCTTCTTTCATTGGTTTTGACCCACCACAAATTGACAAACTTCACCAATTTTCACCTGCATCATTCTTTATAACTTCTACATGCAAATATGTATTATTTGTAGACACAACAATCTACAACTACATCCTCTAATTTCATCTTTACAAATAAAGGTAAACTAAACTCAAAATTTTCTACATTTACCTCATTCTCTTTTGCTTCCCCAACATCCTTTTCGATGTCCTTCACTGCAACATTTATCCTATCACCTCCAATAGTAAGTTTTACAAGCCACTCTTCTTTTATTGAAAACAAATCCTCTTTACATTTTTTATTTGTTGCAACCTTCTCAAGCTCTATCACTACAACATCTTCATTTCCAACAACTGCTACACTTTCTTTGACTACAACTAATTCTTTAATCTTTCTTATCTCCTCTTTGTTGGTGTAGGTTTTTTTTTTCCTAGTGGGATAATTTATTTCCGTAGTGGGATAATTTATTTTCCCTTAGTCATATAGGTTTTTCCTAATTTTTTTAATAAGATTTTTTAGGATAATAAAGTGAGTTTATTATTTAATAACTAGGAGATATAAGTGATGTCGTTTCCCCTTCCTTAAAGGATGGAACACTATCCACTTCTGGTGGAATCCTCAACTTTTGGTGGTTGATTCCTAATGGTTAGATTTTCCACCTCCATCCTCTCCTTAGTTATATAAACTCACTACTTAGCTTGTATGTTTCATCTTGGAAGCTCTTGATGCATTTTTGTCATTCTAACATTGCGTAATCTCTTGGAATTATAGCTTGCTTTATTTAAGTTTTTCTAGTTTGTATAATTTTAATTTTTCTCTTAAAATGTTCCTTTGGTTATTTAGTCTATTTCAAATTTCTAACATGGTATTAGAGCTTTTGTTTTGAGAAATCTAAGTTCTTAGATTCTTAATTGAGATATTGAGTTTTTTTATGTAAGACCTTGTAAATTCATGTATGTTATTCTCTTGCATTTTTAAATGATCTAGACAATCAAAAAGGATTTGAAAAGATCTAATAACCTCTTCATATTGAATATGTGTTTTGTGAGATCTAGGTGATTGTAGTATTTCTAGCTATACTGGAAACATTTTTATTGTCCAATGCATCTAGGATACTTGAGAAAGTCAATATTAGCTTTCATTTCATCTAAATTGGAGATTATTTGACATAGTTAAAAATGGGGGTTGAAGCTCAGATCTGGTGAACAAGTTTTTATAGGAGAATTTTTTGCCAAGAAGGACCTTGTTATTGCAATCAAGAGGATAAGGAGATAAATTTTGACATAAAATTTACCCATATTTGGTTTTTACGAGTTGTTGAGGAAAAATTATTTTACCCAAGGATCCATACAACCCCCAGGTTGTAAGTCATACAAATTTTTAATAAAAATAAATTAAAAATGTCATTTTCAACACTTTTTCATTAAAAAACAAAAGAAAAATAATAAAAATATTATTAAAAGTGTTGCAGCCAAAATCCACTCAAAAAACTTGCAAAATAAGGCCCACAACTGAGCCGCTAAGGCCATCATCTTAAAATCCACTTGGGCCAAAGCTGCCCAGTGGCTTTGTGACCACCAAGTGAGTGGCTCCATTAAAGTTTCCTATGACTAAATTTCAACTACTAGTTTTTTTATTAAACTAAGCGATAACACTAGCAAGCCGCCGAGTGTATGGCATAACCACTAGGAATCTCTATCAAATATGTGCCATAGCACCACCCGAGCATCACCCAAGGGGCCACCAAGGCCCTCCAATAGGCCAAATTGGTCCCTTTTTTCAAACTTGCATAACTTTTTGCTACAATGTCCGATTTTTGAAAATGAGATATTGTTGGAAAGCTAGAGACGAGCACGTTCCATCCACAAAAGTATTGAAAATATTGTTTTCCATATTTTACCTAATATTTTACGTTGAAGATGTTTGATGCCAATTTCTTCAACAAGCCATAAATTTTTTCTTGGTGCTCCTATTTTTTGGAAACGAATAGCCATTGGAAAGGTGGGGAAGAGAATGACAGAGCTATAAGGTTAATTTTTTTTTAGATTTTGTCTTAGGATCATTTTTTATCAAAATTTGTAATTTTGGCTATTTTGATCCTATTGAGCATTATATCTTAGAAAAGGCTTTATAAATGCACTAAACTATAAAGTGCCAACCTTATAATATTTAGGGGATGATTTTTGATACTAGTGAAAAGGGTGGGGGTTTTCCTAGCGTTTTTGTGTTCACTTTATTTTTGCACTTTCTTTTGCATTTCTTCATCATGGCTTCACCAATAGTTCATATTCTAACAGCATACAATTGTGTTTGAGTGGAATTCTAAAATGAAATTTCACTTAAGAAGTCTTGGTTTGCATAAAATAACAATGGTATTAAAAACTGAACCTACTAATGGTGAAGAAAATCCTAAGATGTTTAATAAATGTGAAGAAACATATAGAGAGCATTGTGTTTGTATCTATCTCTTGATTTTCTCTTTCATATATTGAATCTTTGAATACTCCAAATGAAATATGGAAATATATATAATCTCTTTTTGGCACCCAAGATTCTATGGGGGGTCATATGTTGGAAAATGAACTAATCAGTTTAAGTCTGAGAAACTTAAACATAATTCAGGATTTCTTCAATAAATTGAAATCACTAAGGCTAAAACTACAATAATGTGGAATTGATAAGAATGATGAAAAATTAATTATAAGTATTATCTCTAAGCTATGTTCTAAATATTCAGTATTTCTTTCTACGTAAATTATGCTACTAACGATGAATTTGGTTCCAAATTCACCATGCCATCATTGGATGGTTTTTCTAATGTTCTCACATAGGAGCAAGATAAGCCAATCTAGATGAGAACTCTTAAGTACTCTAATTCACAAGCCTCGGTAGCCAACCATGGCACAAATAAAAAATGAGGAGAAAGTGAGGATAAGGATAAGAAACTAAATAATAGTAAAGAGAAGAAGATCAAGAAATGACTGCTCCTAAAGCAGCTAATGAGACCTCATCTTCAAAGAGAAAAAATCCTAAGAAAGGGAAATTCAAATGTTCCTTTTGTAAAAGATGTGGTCAGGATGAGCACAAATTTTTGAAGAAACAAGTAGATCACTTGACACACATTCTTGAGAAGAATAATCTTAGTGTTCTTGATTCTATCAAATAGTGTTCATGTGAGGGGTCTCACAAGGCCAAAGACAACAACAAGGGGAAAGGAAAGGGAAAGGATCTTGTAGCATTTACGTCTACACCATCCACATGGATTCTTGATCTGAGTGCTTCACACCACATGGATTCTTCTAAGGACGAGATTGCATCTTTGGATCCATGTACTATGCCTTCCATTTTGATGGGTGACAACACTCCTGTTGAGGTGGGTGGGAGAGGGTTTATTGATATGGGGAAGGCACATTTCAGGATGTTCTTTGGATGCCCTCATTGACAACTAATCTATTGATCTATCACATCACTTACACAAGTACAAGAAAGCAAGTTGAGTTTACTCCCGATTCAATGGTGATTTGTGAGTTGTACAAAGATTCTATAGTTGCATTTGGGAGAGAATATCACCCTTCACAACTTTATTTGTTCTATCACTTTGTTCTTGATATACCTTCATCTATTCCACTCACTTATTCAGATGATGTGAGTATTTTTTAGCATTTGGTTGTGACTTGAACTACCACTATTTACAATATCTTAGTTAACATGACATCGTAATAGGATTTCTTATAGCTCACTTTTATGATTGTGATTATCAAGGATGAATTTTTGGAAAGAACCCTAAAGATAAGATTGATAAGGGAAAATAGTGGAGAGCCTCACATCTTTTGGAGTTGGTATATACTAGCATCATGGTCATTTCCATAGCAATCTTTTAGTAGTTCCTGATATGTTTTCACATTCATTGATTACTTTTCCAAGTACACCATTGTGTACATTCTCAAATAGAAGTTTGATGTCTTTGATTCATTCTTGGAGTACAAGACTTTTGTAGAGAAACATAGTAGGAAATCCATCAAAGTTCTAGGTACATATAATGATGGGAATATGTCAACGATAGGTTTGGATAGAATTGTGCTTTAGAGGGAATTGATTTGCAAAATATAGTTCCCTATAGTCCCTACTACAATGGAGTTACAAAATGAAAGAATCAGTCCTTGAAAGAGGTGGTTGATTGTATGATTCATTCCAAGTCTTTGGTACCACCTTTCTAGGAAAAATCCATTAAATATGTGTGTTATATGTAGAACCACATTCCTCATAAATATGTGAAGGGGGTAACACCTTTTCAACCTTGGACTAGTCAGAACTCCTCAATTAAGAACTTTTGAGTGTTTTTCTCTGGTGCATGGGCCCACATTCTAGTACATAAATGTAAGGCTATAGATTAGCAAGGAAAGCCTTGCATATTTTTTGGATAGCCAAATGATTTAAAATGATATAGGCTTCTCCATCCTACCACATGAGTTATTCATTGAGAGGAGTGTTTTTTTTTAGGAGATTCCTTCCAATTCTTCTCTCGACACTTCTCCCACTACCATTAGATTAGACTCCTTACATCATGATGATAGTTCTTTAGAGGACATAATCTTTCTAATCGTGATGAGAAGTCTTCTTCCTCTACTTCATATGATGATCTAGTTTTGATGAGGGTGCACATGATCCAGCATCAGAGGATGATGATTCTCCTCCTAAATCTCTCCTTCTCCAGTTGTAGAGCCTCTTTGGGATTGATAGACAATGTAGTTAGTAGGGGATTGGGTGGGGGATCCTTCGTATCACAAGAGAACAATATCACAATTTCAAGATGCTCCAAATGACTTCCTTGCTATATCTTTTGATCCACAATCCTTTCAAGAAGCTTTTTGTGTCCCTGAGTGGGATACAACGATGCAATAAGAGTTCAATTCCTTGGAGAGGAACCACATCTAGGGTCATGTCCCACTTCCTAATGGAATGAACCTTGTTTGATGCAAGTGGGTCTATAAATTTTTTTTTACAATAGATGGGTCAGTTGACAAGCATAAGCATCTCTTGGTTTCCAAAGGATTCTCCCAAGTTGTAGGGATTGAATATGCTAACACTTGTACACTAGTCACCAAAATGAATATCATTTTACTTGTCAGGTTTTTGTCATTGCAGTATATAGATGGGAAGTTCAACAGATGGATGTGAAGAGTGCTTTCCTTCACTTCAATCTTCAAGAGGAGATATACATGGAGAACCCAAATGGGTCCATTTAGGATCCTTCACTCGTGTGTCTTCTTCGAAAGTCTCTCTATGGCCTCAAATAGGCCCCTGAGGCCTGGTATGCCAAGATGGACTCCTTCCTTTTGAAATTTGGGCTCACTTGATGTCACTCTAATCTTAATGTCTATATTTTGTAGTAGGATGATACTCAAACCTTTGTGATTCTCTACATTGATGACTTGTTGATTATAGGAAGTCACTCATCCACCATTTGGGCAACAAAAACCACCCTTCAAGATTAGTTTTTGACTGTATACTTGGGCTTGTTGCACTACTTTTTAAGCATTGATATTACTTAGTCTTCTTCAATTATCACCCTTACATAGCCTAAGTATGCACTTGATATGCTCCAAAGATTTCAAATAGTTGATTGTAAGCCTATGTCAACTCCACTTTTGTCATAGGTGAAACTTGAGGCTAAGTGTTCTTCACCCTTGGTGGATGGCACTTTGTATCGACAACTTGTTGGTAGTCTCATCTATCTAACCCATACTAGGCCTAATATTTCATATTTTGTAGGTATGGTCTCTCGATTTATGTAGGACCCACATGAGCTACACTAAAAATAAACTAAGTAAATTCTTTAATACATAAAGGGTACTCACAATTATGGGATTCACTATACAGTAGGCATAGATTTTGACTTGGTGGGATATATAGATTCTAATTGGGCAGACGATTCTCAGGATCACAAGTCTACTTTAGGATATTTCTTCTCCCTTTGTTTTGGTCTATTTTCTTGGTCAAGCAAGAAGCAATATGCTATTGCTCTTTCATCTATAGAGGTTGAGTATCGAGGAGGGGTTAATGCTACTATTGAGGCCATTTAGCTTTAGTATATTCTCACTAAGTTTGGAATTCCCTTTTAGAAGCCAACATTCATCTATTATGACAACTGGAGTGTGATTTAGATCTCTCAAAATCCATTCCATCATCAATGAACCAATCACATTGAGATACATCCACTACATTTGAGAGTTGATTCATGGAGAGATTATTGATCTCAAGTATTTTCTGACATTGGATTAAAGACTACAGATATCTTCACTAAACCCTTCACTAAGATAAATTTCCTTCATTTATTATCTTTTCTTGGGGTATGGTTGGTTTCCTCTTTGTCAAGGAGCTACTTAGTCCTACTTGTTCTCTCTCTCTCTCTCTCTCTCTCTCTCTCTCTCTCTCTCTCATAGGGGGTTCTCTCTTTCTGTGTGGAGGGCTTCTTCTTCTTTTGGACATAATTTTTTATGTACATGGTACCTAACATGACATCATTTTCTAGGACCCATCTACATCCTACAAAGTTGTTTTTAAGGGGGGTTGGTTGTGTAGGTTTTTATTTTCCTAGTGAGATAATTTATTTTTCATTAGTCATAGGATTTTCCTACATTATTTATTAAGTTTTGTTAGGATAATAAAGTGATTTTAATATTTAATAAATAGGATATAAGTGATATGGTGCCCCCTTCCTTAAAGGGTGGATCACTTTCCACTTTTGGTGGCATCCTCAACCTTTTGTGGTTGATTCCTATTGGTTAGATTTTCCACCTCCATCCTCTCTCGAGTTCTATATAAACTCACTACCTTGATTTTATTTTCATCATGGAAGCTCTTAATGCAATTCTATCATTCTAACGTTGCTTAATATCTTGGATTTTTGGTTTGCATTATTTATGT
>VDFB02096579.1:0-48823 GCA_007258455.2 Sequoia sempervirens | reverse complement strand
TTCCTAAAATTTAGGGATGAAAAACTAAAATCTGGTTTTTGTAGGTTAAGCTGCTCTGAGCAGACCCAGATCGTCAGAAATTGAAAATTTTGTGTTTTGACCCCTCCTGCAAGACATGTACACCCAAATTTTGACCTTTTTGACCGATTTAACAAGACTTTTACTCATTTCTTCAAAATATCTAAGTGTAATAAAAATTTTAATTTTGGGGTACAAATACATTGTATAAGGGTTAATCAATAAAATATATCATCATATCCATACATAAAACCACATGAATCTCAAACATGCTCTCATGCTATATCAATATACCTACAAAAAAATGAAAAAATATCCACCATATCAAGAAGAATTCTCGTCATCCTCCAACATGCCACCCATGGAAGAAGAGGAACAATCCAAGGTGAAAATGTATCAATCCAAAGAACACAAGCATCAAATCCAAGTGATAACAAGGCTCCAAGCTATCCTCATAATAAGAAAAACACAAGACTAAAAATAGAAACTAAAACAAATTCTAATTCATCCTATCATCCATAAATCAAAGGTATCCAAACATCAGTAGAACACATACCAACAACATATCCAACCCATAAATTGCAACTACAAACTCCATGTGTCAAGCCTACCAATTAATGAAATACACATCCAAGAACTCCCATTGCATGGGTAATGTCAAATCTAAAATTGATCAAGGCATACCAAGTCTAACAATAGCATCACATAGAAGGTGCAACCAAAATCATGCAGTACCAAGGAACATCCACAAAGATAAGAAAGAATTGCAAAAAAAAATGCATTATAACTCTCACCACTAGTCCCCATAGATCTCCCAAGTTTTTCACACTTAATAGAAGAAAGAGATCAAGGAACATCCATGTTGTCACCAAAGAACAATGAGAAATGCATCATCACAAACATAGTGATCACCATAACTCCACATAAATATCAAATCCAATGTCATGTGAATACAAACATTCAGGAAGGAAACAAAACCAAAGAGATAATTTGCAAATCAAAGCATGTAGCATGTCCTACACACACCTCTAAATTCTCAACTATGTCAAGTATGATCTCCTTCAAAACCCCAAATTAAAATCCTCAACAACAGCCAACCGTTCAATCTCTAAAATCAAACAAAATATATGTCTCATAAATCAACACAAATATAAGCCTCTGTAACAAGAAACAAACTCAAAATCCATTCCCAAATCAATAAATTGACCCAATGAAATCTCCTAAAATGCTCATCAGGGAATAAAATCATAGATAAACTCATATGCACAAGGAGATAAACATGCAAAATATCCCCCAAATATGAACCCTCTAGAACTAGCAAGTATAGCTCAAGATCTATATTCATGAGAAGAAAAAGCATAAAAAATAATGCATCTAAATACAAGATGGGAAAATACTCTCAAATGACTATCTATTGAATACCAAAAGTGGGGAATGAGAATGATCCTCCATAATAACCAAGTCATCATGACTCACTTGAGGAATAATCTCCTCTATAGGTCCATTATGAACTCACATCCATATCCAGGTGAAGGATCCTTGGACTTTCCTACTGAAACCTCATCAAAGAGTAAGAGTCTCAACAAATGTCTCTAATCATATAAGAACTCTAACCTCACCTATGTCTCCAAGCATCCATGGGCACCTGAAACTGATCAATCCATGATACATAACATTCTCATGAAGCTCACAAGAAAATGACCAATGTATTCAATACTAGGAGAACTATCCAGATCAATCTAAAATCTCCAATCTCAATAATTGGGAACCCAAACATGACATCATGATCTAACATCTCCTAAAAAGAATACCACATGCTTCAATGAACACATAATTCTACCAAGATCACCTATATCATGTCAACACTCTAAATTAGTAATTAAGAATACAACATGACAAAATACTAAACCATCCTATCAAATAAGGATCACTTATCAAAATCAACAAGTCATAAACCTAGCACCTCAACCAAGGACTAATATTTCTCCATGGCTAACCAAGTTATCAACATCTCCAATCACGTGAAGTTAACCATATTTTATGAATAGAATCCAAGATGTCAATGAACTCTCACTATAGAAAAGAAGATCAAAGAGATCCTCCATGACACCAACAAACACTACAAAATATCATCTATCACCAAGCGATGAATCCAAATCACTACTAAAGATCCCACTAAATTGTGATACGAAGCTCTCTAGGCATCATGGTAACCATCTCCTAAATGAAGATCATCAATGACACCAAGAAAATTAAAGAACTCAACAACAAGAGCTCCCAAAGGGTAAAGTAAAACCATAATCTCCAAGCCAAGAAGATGCAACTTCCATCAAAAACCAAGAATCAATACCACATTTCCAAACCATAATTATCAAAATCTCCCATTGAAATTGTAGACACTGAAAAATGTCTCTAGCTCGCAAGCAACATTTCATCATTAATTCGCCTTCTTTCTTGCATAATTAAATAATTTTAATTATTTAATTATTCTCTAATGTCATGTTCTTCTATTCATTGAATAATTTTTAAATATTTAATTATTTATTTAGGTAAGTGCTACCAAGGGGGTAGCTCCCATAATATAAGATCCAAACAAAGAGATGAAGGCATACCCTTGCCACAAGGGGTGCGACTGTGCTGACCGAATATCCTAGTAGACGAACAAAATTTAAACTTTACACGTACCAAAAATACTCATACTCAACTTTTCTCCCCGACCTTGGAAGAAATTAAAGTCATTGAATGTTTGAGGCTGGAAGAGAGTAATTTTTTTCTCTTTACCTCTATCCAAGGCTGATTAGGCAAAAATGTAGTTTTCTGTTCGTTGTGATTTTCTACCAATGACGATCCCTCACACGATGAAACAACAGGGATCCCCCCAGTGTCAGGGGACCACACGCAAGAGTTCTTCGATGGTGATTCAAGCTTCACAATTTGAGGAGAGGAGTTATCATCCACGGGATTCACTTTAGGCATACATTCTTGAACAGGGGTAGGAGGAGCCATTGAGGGGGGAGAACACGGGAGCATCTCATGCTCAGCAATGGAGTGAGGTGAAACATCCTTAACCTTCGAGTGATAACATAATGGCTAGAGTCAGCCCCAATCCACCAGGTAGGCTAGTTGAGATCACTGTTGCTACGCACACAATCTTGCTTCTTATTACATTGGGAGGTGCTATGAGTAGTTGAGTAACATTTTCTACACCTGAATGGGATCTTTTCATAATCTACAGGCTGACTCCATCGTCTATTTCCAACCTTCAATAAGATTTCAGCTGGAAGGCCTTTGGATAGGTCGAATTCGACACAAAGACGAGCATAGGTAGAGCTTTCGTAATTGATTATTTCCTTAGAAATGTTGTGGTACTTTCCCAATCCATTGGCTATTGCTTTCAAGCACCCAATCTCCCAAAATTGCAGAGGTAAATAGGGCAGTCTTACCCAAAGAAAAGCAGAGGAAAAATTTTTAGACCTTGGATCGAAGGAGGGGAACCAGGGTTTAATGCAAAGGAAATGCCTTGATAGAACCACAGACCAGTATTAAGTATCAGTTCCTTGTCATCCATTGATTCAAATTCCAATATGAAGAACCCCTTTGCACAGGGGTAAATACTGATTTCATCCACCATGTGTGCTTTCCAATTGTTGCTTATCCAGGAGTGCAGGTCGCATAATTTTGGCCAGACATGCAAGAATCTACAAATTAGGGCATGCTTCATCAGGTGCGCCTCTCTATCGCAAGCAGTGTTGTCCAGGAGATCTCAGGAATTGAATTGGAGCAATGGAAGGAGACTGAGGAATGTTGAGAGGCGTGAGGGCGAGAGGGAGAGTTGACCCGACCAAGCAACCATCGGCGACGAGCAGGAACCAGGAGACACACCAACCACCTTCAAAGCATGGGTGTTGAGACCTAGGGCAGCCTTGAAATCGAGTTGAGGAGTTCACAAAAAAATCCTCTGAGTCGGAGCGACCATGAGCCTTCAGAGCAAAAAATCCCCGTGCGAAGGCAAAAGCGCAAGGGTCGCACCCAAGGGCTAGCGCGAGCGAGCAGAGCCGCATGTTGTGGATCCTCCTGGGTGAATTCGCCATTGACTTTGCGGAAGGTAACTAGAGGAACCTGAGGCGACATGGAAGTTATTTTAGAAATTTAATTTTAAATATTTAATTAATTCACTTTATCTTTATTCCTTTTTTGATTAATTTAAATAAATATCAATTTTATTGAAATTATGTCACTAATTTATCTTTTTCTTCCCATAATTAAATAAATTCTTATTTATTTAATTATTTATTTCTATTTTCCTCTATAGTTAAATAATAATTTTTATTATTTAATTATTCATTAGCTTTTTCCTTCCATAATTAAATAAATCTTATTTATTTAATTATTTATCATTTTCTTCCATCTCCATAATTAAATAATTATTTTTATTTATTTATCATTTTCCTCCATCTTTTATTAAATAATTGTTTCCAATTATTTAATATTTCACACCTCATCTTTCTTCTATAATTAAATATTATTTAATTATTCATTTCCCCTCTCCTAAATTAAATAATTGCTATTATTATTTAATTTATTGATTCTTAGCCAAGCCCTAAATCTCAACTAATTTCTCGAGTTTTGGTCCATCCTTCCCATCCCTATCTATTTTCTTCTCAATTAGCCTCATCCATTGATCATCATACCTCATCATTCAATCCTTTCCCTTCATTTGAATTGGGATTTCTATAAAAGCAGGCCATCGCTTTCATTTCAACCTAACCACAATCTTTGAAGTTTTTCTATCTTGAGATCTAGCTATCTTGCATCAACATCAAGCTTATCAAATATCTCGCATACTACAAATCTAAGAACAAACAAAGCAAAATAGAGAAGAGTAATGGAGATGATTCAACTATGGAATAGATATTGAGGTTCATTGCTTTATTATTTTAATTTTTATTGGCATTTGTGCTTCATTGTTGGATTAGGGTCTTTATTAGCTTAAATTAGATATTTTTGTGGTTGCTACCATTGATTCATGCTCATTCTCAAATTTACCCAATCTAAATTTGGTGAACCTGACGTGAACTAATTGGATTTTTTGAAATTATTAAGAAATTTTTATTTTTAGAGAGTGTGACACAATCGTTCTATATAGTGCCACAACTAAGCCTTCAAACATCACAATCATTGTATGGTGTGACACAGTCAAAGTTTTCTACACCGCATATGTTGCCCAAAATGAAACATCTAACTGTTAGCTTGCAAAACTCAAAATCATTTAATTATTGATGTTTTAGACCACTTTATTAGATGTTGGTTATTATTCTGACATTCTAATAGTTTACTTACATCATTTCCATCATCAAATTTGTTGTTTTTTGTTAGATCTCTTTGTTTTTGTAGTCATAGGTTTTGTGTTGCAATCGTGCTCTGGAATGACGCAATCATCTAATAGTACACATAGTCACTATTACTTATTCTACAGTCACCATTCCATACACTGCATCTATTGATTCTTGCGATGTGTTACAACACCGCATCTGAATATCATAACAAAAAGAGGGCATAAATTCTAGATTTCCATTTTCTTCTTTTTGCATCCATTAGGGTAGAGGTTTCCTGGTTATTGATTTATGATTTTCATCTTGTGGAAATCATTGGGAGAAGGTCTTTTGATCTAAACTACTAATCCAATTTCTTGCAAGGCTTCATTATTTATTTGTGATTTTTAAATTAGGAACATTTGGAATTGGTGCTTAAAAAGAACAAGTGTCTTTTGTGTTTTGTGGAACTTGCATGCATGTGTTATTATTGAAAGAATTTTTAGCTAAAGTATCATCTCCCCTTGTGCTACATGCCAAGTATCCTCTCCCCATGTGTTATTCCTGGGTGATGAGAAATAGTGGAACAACATAGTCTTAAGTATCCTCTACACTTGCACTATGTGTGATTCCTAGGTGATGAGAAAGAGCATTGCACAAGCCTTCCATTTCTCTTTTCGAGTAGGGTGGTCCTGCAAGTGGAGTTTCACCCCTAGGAACGACCCCCAATGTACATACCTCTAATACACTATATATAAAAGTGCAAAAATTGAAAGGTGAGCATTATCCATTTGAGTCCTAGTAGGGTGGACCTTTTGATCGTGAGTGATTTTGCACGGGGGTTAGAGACTTCAATCTTCCATTGCTATTAGGCCATGGTGTTCCTCAGAGTTCACAAATGAGTAAGAACCATTATTTTTAGAAACCTAAGACCTATTTTGGTTGTCTACTATTGTTGGTGCATCATGCTAGCATTGTCATGAGAAGTTACTTACCACGGTTGGTGCTTGATTGAGGTGGTAAGGTTCCTGTTTTGGATTTCATCCTTTCAAGGTGGTACATGACCTTGGCATACTCTAGCTTCACCCACTCCTTGTACTCGTATTTAGCATCACTCCAAAAGGGTGAGGTATTTTGGAGGTAATCCCACTTTAGTAGATGACCCTATTACTAATAGATACCTAAGTGCTTGCTTATATTATTTGTGAACCAAGGCCAAGCAAGTTTTGTGGAAGAAAACTTACCAAATACTTACCTACCACAAAGTCAAAGAGTCAAAAATAGCCAAATTTGTATTTTGAGTGTTTGTTGTGTTTTATGATCAAATCTAGAAATTACCCAAAACAAAAAACCACTTAGAAAACATCAATTTGATTCCAAAAACTAGAACACCAAAAAATTTGCATAGAACGCCGCAATCATCAAAAATAGAACACTGCAATTGTCAATTAAAATTCCACATCTATCAGAAACCCACATTTGCTTGTACACTGCAATTGATTGGTCTTGCACCGCATTTGTAGTGTTGTGCACCACATTTGTCAATTTTAAAATTTTTGGGGAAATACCTGCGTGTCCAGCTTCTGAATTCTTGTCAGAAAGTGACTGTACCATCAAACCTGAGACTTGTTCATTCCAATCAGTCCATCCATTACATTTTATCATTTTCCTTAGTTTCATCTTACATATCCTAGCTTGCATTCGCCCTATTAGCTTGACTATCCATTATCATATCATTTTCCTTAGTTTTATCTTGCACATCCTAGCTTGCATTTGCCATCTTAGCTTGACTATCCATTATCATATCATTTTCCTTAGTTCCATCTTGTATATCCTAGCTTGCATTTTCCATATTAGCTTGACTATCCATTATCATATCATTTTCCTTAGTTTCATCTTGCATAACCTAGCTTGCATTTTTCATATTATCTTGACTATCCATATATCATTTTCCTTAGTTTCATCTTGCATATCCTAGCTTGAATTTGACATATTAGCTTCACTATCCATTATCATATCATTTGCTTTAGTTTCATTTTGTATATCCTAGCTTGAATTTTCCATATTAGCTTGACTATCCATTATCATATCATTTACTTTAGTTTCATCTTGCATATCCTAGCTTTCATTTGTCATCTTAGTTTGTCCATTCATTATCATATCATTTGCGTTGCATATCCTACCATGCATTTGTCATCTTAGCTTAGTCATCCATTACCATCTTTAGGTCTTGAGAGTAGGAGGCTTGTCAAATCATTAATCACACCATGGTCACATATTTGAGTGTCTTAACCTTATCATATTTTATTTATCTAATTCTTAGGTTGGGCTTAGAACTCATGTGTTTAATCTAGGTTAATCCTTTTATCCAATCATCATCATCATCTTGGTTCTTATCCTCTTAAGGTCTTGGCATTTAGATTTGTTACCTTGGTTTATCATAGTTTTCTTAGCATCCCCTTTTTAAGGTTCAAAGTTGCATACCCACATTCCTAAGCATAGGTCACACCTTCATTATCACATTGCATAGTCATACCTTCATTATCACCTTGCATAATCATATCTTCATTATCATATTGCATGCCAACCTTAGTCACAGTGACATTATCGCCTTGCATTCTTATATCCAAAAACATAGCATGGTGTTATTGTCATCTCCCATTTCCTTAGTTTGCATCTTCATCCTTAGTTGAATTCATCCCAACAGTCTCAAAATCCACAAGTCATAAGTCTTATATGGTCTTCACTAGGTCACAAAGGAAACGAAAAGACATGGATTCCTCATATGACCCCAATATGAATCCAACTAGCACCATGAAATTTGGGTCATCTTCAAACCAACCTCAAACATCACAAGGTGAAATTACAAATCCATTTTCTAATCTTACATTGAATGAGGTTAACCAAGGTATAACTTCCAAAGAGATTGACGAAGCTTCCCAAGATCCTAGGATAATACATATCATAGAGGAGCTTGTCAATGCAGATCCTAATAGTTACTTTCTTGCACTTTCCAAGGAGGGTGCCAAGCTTCCCTTTGATTTTGAAACTTCCACAATCATAGAGGGAACAACACAAACACAAACTCAAGGTCAAGGTTAAAACACATTTTCACAAGGTCAATCCTCCTCACAACAAATGCATGTACTAGTTTGCCTCTAGGGGGAACTACACATAATGTGACAACTACAAATATCCCCCCTACTCCAACGTTTGGGACCAAAAAAACACATGCAACATCACAAGGACCAAGTCCTACATTTGTCAATCCATTTGGTCCATCCTCTAGTGCAATGGGTATGCAATTTACAAATCTATTTTCCACAACATATACTCAAAACATCACACCATCAATCAATACAAACACAAAAAAAAAATTATAAACCCCCCAAGCAAGACAATAAGGGTTCACATTGCCACAGCAAGAGTACAAACCCAAACAACCAACCTCCTCACAACAACAACATGGAAACACAAACCCCAACTTCATACCACAAGTCCAACAAACAAACCAAACCTCGCCACAACATAATACCAATACCAACACCATGTTTACATCCCACTACCAACAAGGCAACCAAAATCCTTCTAAAAAAAACATCAACCCAAATCCAACATTTACATCCAACTTCCAAAACCAAAACCCATTGTCATCCTACAACCATCTAAACACATTTGACACCAACACCAACCCTCTTGTGCAAAGTCAACTAAACATACCACCATCACCCATGGACACTTTGATGCAACAAAAAAAGCAATGAAACAACAAATGACAAACATGCAAGTGAGTACGACAAAGGAAACATACTCAATGGAAGAACTATGCTCTTATCCTTTTGATCGAAGCATATACATGCCACCTTTCCCCCCACACTTCAATATTCCAAATTTTAACAAATAAAAGGGAAAAGGGGATCTAGTAGAACATATGAGAGAGTTTAATACTACTTGTATGGACATCACTTTTGAGCCTATGTACTTAATGAGATATTCCTACGTAGCCTTTCAGGGTAGGCTCTAGAGTGGTTCGTACACTTACCTCTTGGGATAAGAACATGGGGTGAACTGGCTAAGAAGTTTATAACACACTTTTCCTATTATATTGAAAGTGGCATGAACCTTGCGAAACTATGCACAACTAAACAAAAAGAAGGGGAGTCACTTCATTCTTCCAAAGATGGTGAAGTATGGCTAGAAAATTTCCTTGTCAATACCTAATAAACAATTGGTCCCTATTTTTGTGGAAAACCTCAACACAAAATTAATGCACCAACTTTAGATCCATTGTTGCAACACATTTGAGGATGACATTGAAAAAGGAGTCTCCATTGAGAAAGCTCTTGTTGCAAAAGGATTGGTCAAAATATTTAAAGAAAATCAAAACAATCCCAATGACAAAGGAAATTTTTGGTCTAGAAACAAAAATGTCACTAATGATTATTATACATATGGATAGAGATTGAAGAAAGTCTATAAAAGCTCTACATAAAATTCTCTACATATAATACGCTTTCCTTCATCATATTATTTTTTTTCAATACATTTGCATATATATAGGATTTACATATCCTATATTATAGGAAACTACCTATAACAACTTGCTATAGATATGAGTTGTTTTAAAAACTCATAATACACACACAAACAAATAATCACAACCAAATAACAAATAATCTATGGGAATAATGTGATATCCCAACACTCATAACGAACCTACTAAACTATTATTTTATGCATCCTATGATGCAATATTCCTAACACCTATGTGAACACTAATTCCCAAAACCCCCTTAGTATGAACATGGGGAGAAAGTACATCACAATATTTGATGACCACAATCAGTAGCTCACCAAAAATATAAGGTAAGAGTAGGGACATAAACATCTACTCATGTCAAGCAATAGTGGAACTAGCCTCACTATGCTTAGTGTACTTTCATTCAAGGATAGGGACAAACACATCTACCCATGGATCCAAGGATAGGGACTAACACATCTATCCAACATCAAAGTCATGAACAGGGACACACACATCTGCTCACAACAATTACAATTGGGGACACACACATCCAATCATAATTAGAAACTTATGTGACTGGGGACAAACACTTCCAATCACTTCACTACCTCGTGAATGGGGATAGACACATCCATTCACATATAACCAAGAGTTGTGATTGGAGACATACACATCCAACCACAAATACAAAGTTTGAGAACACCAAGCCCTCATTGTCGTGTATGCAACCACTATATATAGATCATTGCCATTCTAATCACAAATGATATGAGATGGTTGTCGCTGCCACCTAGAAACCGATCTTGGCTTTAGTCATTTTAGCACAAGTTGTTTTGTCACTAAATTTTTTTGTAACCCCGTCGCTAGTGATTGACGAGAGGTCACTAAGTGTCCTCCAAGCTCTAGTGCCTCCATCCTCCAATAAAATTGCTACTTAGCAAATTTGTCATTTGAGGCTCACTTCATTAGTTGTGAGGAAAGAAAATATCCTCCCCCCTTAATCAAAACAATGTCAAAAGTGTCGGTTTCCACCAATAATGCACCTTGACTAACACTACTATAAATTTTATTACTTTTTGACACTTTTAGATTTTGATATGACAATGGACCCTATTCTAAACAAAATAATACAACTTGACTATGAGACAAAATATAAAGACAACTTGACTCATGAATTAATTGCCTTGTTATGTCAAATGTATGGCAATCCTCTCTTTAATTCCTCTCAATGCTCCTTTCCATATATGCCCGCACCTTTATGTCAAGTCAAATGTGAATGAAGTCATTGCAGATTTACACCACTGCAATATTTGCATTACTGAAATCAACCGCCCTTCCAAATCGATGAGAATAAATGTCCCATACACTCGGTCCTCTCCCATCCTCTTTCATGACCGTTAAAAATGGCCTCCTCCATATTGTTTCAATGAATTCTATGTTGTCTCATATTCAGCTGCCACGAAAATGAACACCTGCTTTGTGTTCCATGTAAACAATGACTGCAAATCTGCTGAGATATTCAATGTCAAACTAACCTCGTCATTCCCATTTGGGCATCTCTGAAAACAATTGACATTCAAAACATCGATTTGCACGTGTGGATTGGGCGTGTTAAGATTTTCGGCAAGGAAGGTAATGACGCACATAATTGCCAGAATTGTCACCGCAAATGTTAAGAGGGCATTCGCCCTGTATTCAAACGAATGCATCTCTCCACAAATTTTATTTCTCTTCCTCTTTCTTTCATTGGTGTATTGAGAAGTTAACTCTCCTCAGTGGACACCCGGTCTACAATCACTGATGGAACCAATTCTTGTAACAAACAATTGCCAAGACCAACCAAATAAAATACTCTACAAAGATCAATTCTAATGCTCAATATCTTATAGCCTATAGCAATGCAGGTTCATAGGGATTTCCACATAACCGAGTTGGAGAATAATCTCACCAACCCATTTTATTAAACCTACTGTGATACTATATTAGAAATATGGATAGAGATTGAAGAGAGTCTATAAAATCTCTACATAAAATTTTCTACACATAATATGCTTGCCTCCATCATATTATTTTGTTCAATACATTTGCATATATATAGGATTTACATATCCTACATTATAGGAAACTACCTATAACAACTTGCTATAGATATGAGTTGTTTTAACAACTCATAAAACACACACAAACAAATAATCACAACCAAATAACAAATAATCTATGGGAATGATGTGGTATTCCCAACACTCGTAACGAACTTACTAAACTATTATTTTATGCATCCTATGATGCAATATTCCTAACACCTATGTGAACACTAATTCCCAACAATGATGGGGTAGTTGATGCTAAAGCGGTTAACAAAATTCACTCCACCATTCATCTAAAAGTTCCTTCTACACCAAACAATCCAACACCAAGTCAAGACCAAACTACAAATGTAGTCCAAAACAATCAACAATGAAGAGGTCCTCCACGGGAAAATAAACCAAAATGAACATACACATCCTTAGGGGAAAATATTGAATTGGTCTTGAAAAAATGTTTACATTCAAACGTCATTCAACTACTAGAAGTTAGACACTATGAACCAACAATCTTTAAGCCCACTTGGTGGAATGAAAATGACTTTTGTGAGTACCATCACACCAAGGGACACAAAACATCATCATGTTGGACACTTAAGGATCTTATCCAAGATCTCACTGAACAAGGTGACATATCAGTGAGTAATTCATAGGGAAAATGAATGCCAACCATACTATTTTCAAGAATCCCCTACAAGACCATGGGAAAGGAAAAGCCTCCAGTTCAAGAAACAGTGCCAACAACAATATCCAATTACACCATCATCTCATATAAGTATACCATTAATAACATTTGAGCCTTTGATAACAATGTCTCTACCATTACCATCAAGAAAAATCAAGAGTGTGTTGTTACCACTCGGTGATCTAAGGTGGTCTTGCAAGGGGCCGCTTCAAATCCACAATCGAAAAGTCAGTATAACCTCCTAGACCATCTAGGAAAGACTCCCACACATCCATTCTTGAGTTGCTTCGCATATCCCCTGAGCACAAAGCCATTTTGGACAGGGCTTTGCAAGAGACATCCGTTCCCACCAACCTAAATGTTAACCAATTTTAGGCCATGATAGGATACTTTTCTAATATATATGATGTAAAACCATTATTTCCTATATTTAATTCTCTAATATGATGAAAGTACAAAAATATGGGAATAAGAGTGTCTATCATGATATTACATGCCAATAGAATATATGTCAAGATTATAATATTCAAAACTTAGATCTTATATGTTCCATCCCACTTCTCTCTACTTTAATTTATTAAATGGATTGGTCACTTTTTTATAAGAGATCTTTGGTATAGTGAGGTAACATTAACCAAGACATGACATTTTGGTGCAATTCAAATATCGGCACAAAGTTTTAAAAGAGGCCAAAGCTTTGGCCTAAGAACATGTTTTTTAGAATAAGTAAACTAATTACAATATTAAACATGTGAGCATATTAAGAGTCTCATTATAATGTTAATTTTACAATGTGTATGTTCTATGAGAAAAATGTGGTACCACATAATAGAAAGGCTACCTTTGACATGGTGGTGTTGAACTATGGTAATAAATTAAATAAACCTTGTGCTAAAATTTAACCTTTGTGGCAAGAAGATAATGAAGTTGACACTTGAAAATACTTATAAAAAGAAAATAAATATTTTGAGTGATGAGACTACTCGACCCCTAAGATACTCCTACATCACCTCTAATAAGAAACTTTGTAAGTCTCTTATAATGAATCAATATTGAAAAAATTAGGATATAAATTATGGCAAGGGATTGGTTATGTGATCTGAAACACATGATCTCCATCTTAACACATATTTTATCCCTATGACATGTAGTGAAAGAAATACTACATTCTAAGAATCTCCATCTTTTTTTTAAACGAAATTGATAATGTACTACTTATAAATGTTAATAAAGCTCTATTTAATATAACATTTATTCTTATATTTATACTTATGGTATACATGACAAATGGGGGTTGATTATTTATTTAATACTTTAATATAATATTTTTTATTAATAAAATGACTATATAACTTAATTGAAAATGTATAAGCACACAAATGGATGAGATGGTTTCATTCTATATTTAAAGATTATATGTGAAAAGTTATATCATTGAATATATGATATTGGTATTTGAATACACAATTTTATCTCCATTATATTTTGTACATTTTATTTCACTATATTGTAGTCAATGATTAGTATCACTAAATCTAAGTGTATGTGTATGTATATGTATATGTGTATGTGTATGTGTATGTGTATCTACTATACAATTTTATCTCCATTATATTTTGTACATTTTATTTCACTATATTGTAGTCAATGATTAGTATCACTAAATCTAAGTGTATGTGTATGTATATGTATATGTGTATGTGTATGTGTATGTGTATCTACTATACAATTTTATCTCCATTATATTTTGTACATTTTATTTCACTATATTGTAGTCAATGATTAGTATCACTAAATCTAAGTTTAATAATATTGAAATTTGAACAATAATTTATAATTATATAAATACTCGAAAGCCTTGTCTCAAACAAAAATAAATAAATGACAAAATATATTAAAAATAATTTTTTCACTACAAATGTCTAATTCTAAAAAAATTATTTCACGCCATCTACACAAATTAAAAGAAAAGAAAAAATTATTTCAAAATTAGAATAAATACAAATATAAAAACTTACATATAACCATAAAATATGTTTGAGAGAAAATTTGCACCACTATATCATGTAAGAAGATCATTCATATTAAAATTTAAAAATTATAACAATTTTAACTTTATAAGATACAATAATTTTAACTGCTTAACAATTCTTATAATCTCAAATGCAATACTTTCAATTATTAATAAAAAATAATTTTAAAATTTTACAAGAAATTAACTAGTCTAAGAGTTTTTTTGGTTAAATTTTTCAATTATTTACAAACATAACTTTTTCTTAATAAATGTGGCAATGTAAAAGCGGGATAAGATTGACATTTAATAACATTCTCTTACAAATTAACGCGTACGATTCAATTCTTGTAAACCACGTAATGCCTTTCTCATCGAAATCGGAAAATTGCTCGTAATTTGATTGTCTGCATTGGGACTGCACATTTTGCACTCTCCAATTACAATCATAAGATGCCATCACCCAATCAACTACTCATCTCGATCTCACAGCAGGTTGGAGGAGGCGCTGCACATTATGCTTACTACCTGCAACCCCCGTGAAGATTACTCCACATATCTTCAGTTATTGCAGACCTGTATTTTCAAGGACGCGCTTCCACGAGTGAATAATGTCCACTCTTTCATAACTCACAGGCGATTTGCCTTGGCTACATGCATAACTTTTCGTAATAAGCTTATTTACATGTATAACAAGTGTGGAAGTTTGGTTGATGCCCGTAAAGTGTTTGACCACATGAAAGAACGAGACAGTGTCTCGTGGAATACGATCATTACAGCGTACAGAAGACATGGGTATCCTCAAGAGGCAGTCACACTGTTTCATCATATGCAGCAAACAGGTCTCCAGCCCGATCAGTTTACGTTTGCCAGCGTGCTCCCAGCCTGTGCCGAAATGGGATATTTGGAACAGGGTATGGACATCCATCAAAGCATAAAGGACAGAGGAATTTTGTCAAATGTTGTAGTTGCAACTGCCCTGGTAGACATGTATGCAAAGTGTGGGCGCGTAGACAAGGCACGTGAACTGTTTGACAAAATCCTTCAAAGAAATGTGGTCTCATGGAATGCCATGATTACAGGATATGCACAAAATGGATTTGCGGAAAAGGCTTTAGAAACCTTCAAGCAAATGCAATTGACAGGTGTAAAACCCGACTCTTCAACCTTTGCCAGCATCCTTCCCGCCTGTGCGAAAATGAGAGCTTTGGAACAGGGTATGGATATCCATCAAAGCATAACGGTAGGGGGTTTTTTGTCAAATATTGTAGTTGGAAATGCTGTGTTAGACATGTATGCAAAATGTGGAATCATAGACAAGGCACGTGAACTGTTTGACAGAATGCCTCAAAGAGATGTCATCTCATGGACTGCAATGATTGCAGGATATGCACAAAATGGATTTGTTGAAAAGGCTTTAGAAACTTTCAAGCAAATGCTGTTGTCAGGTGTAAAGCCAAATTCGACAACCTTCGCCAGCGTCCTCTCTGCCTGTGCCAAAATGGGAGCTTTAGAACAGGGTATAGACATCCATCAAAGCATAATGGAAGGGGGTTTCTTGTCAGATATAGTTGGAAATGCTCTGGTTGACATGTATGCAAAATGTGGAAGCATAGACAAGGCACGTGAATTGTTTGACAGAATGCCTCAAAGAGATGTCATCTCATGGAATGCAATGATTGCAGGATATGCACAAAATGGATTTGTTGAAAAGGCTTTAGAAACTCTCAAGCAAATGCAATTGGCAGGAGTAAAGCCAAATTCCTCAACCTTTGCCAGCATCCTCTCTGCTTGTGCCAAAATGAGAGCTTTGGAACATGGAATGGACATCCATCAAAGCATAAAGGATAGAGGAATTTTATCAGATGTTGTTGTTGCAACAGCCCTGGTAGACATGTATTCAAAATGTGGAAGCATAGACAAGGCACGTGAATTGTTTGACAGGATGCCTCAAAGAGATGTGGTCTCATGGACTGCAATGATTGCAGGATATGCACAAAATGGATCTCTTGAAAAGGCTTTAGAAACATTCAAGCAAATGCAATTGGCAGGTGTAAAGCCAGACTCCACAACCTTTGCAAGCATCTTCACTGCCTGTGCTAAACTAGGAACTTTGGAACAGGGTATGGACATCCATCAAAACATAAAGGATAGAGGAGTTTTATCAGATGTTGTAGTTGCAACTGCCCTAGTAGACATGTACGCAAAATGCGGAAGCATAGATAAGGCAAGTGAACTGTTTGACAGAATGCCTCAAAGAAATGTGTTTTCATGGACTGCAATGATTGCAGGATATGCACAAAATGGATTTATTGAAAAGGCTTTTGAAACTTTCAAGCAAATGCAATTGGCAGGTGTAAAGCCAAATTCCACAACCTTTGCCATTATTCTCCCTGCCTGTGCCAAAATGGGAGCTTTAGAGCAGGGTATGGACATCCATCAAGCATAAAGGATAGAGGAATTTTGTCAGATGCTGTAGTTGCAACTGCCCTAATAGACATGTATGCAAAATGTGGAAGCATAAAAAAAGCACGTGAACTGTTTGATAGAATTCCTCAAAGAAATTTGTCCTCATGGACTGCCATGATAACAGGATATGTACAAAATGGATTTTTGGAAAAAGCTTTAGAAACTTTCAAGCAAATGCAATTGGCAGGTGTAAAGCCGGACTTCACAACCTTCGCCAGCATCCTCCCTGCCTGTGCCAAAATGGGAGCTCTTGAAGAGGGTATGGACATACATAAAAGTATAAAGGATAGAGGAATTTTCTCAGATGTTGTAGTTACAACTGCCCTAGTTGACATGTATGCAAAATGTGGAAGCATAGACAATGCACGTGAACTGTTTGACAGAATGCCTCGAAGAGATGTCATCTCATGGAATACGATGATTGCAGGATATGCACAAAATGGATTTTGCAAGGATGCTCTCAAAGTCTTTGAATTAATGAAGCTCTCTGGGACATATCCTGACATTGTAAGCTTTGTTTGTGTTCTATGTGCATGCAGCCATGCAGGTTTAGTGGATGAGGGCTGTACATACTTCAATCACATGAGTAACCCTTATTGTATTACACCTACAGTTGATCATTATGTGTGCATGGTTGACCTTCTTGCCCGGGCTGGCTATCTTGAGGACACCCTAAACTTTATCATTAAAATGCCAGTTAAGCCTGTGGTGGTTGTGTGGATGTGTTTTCTTGGTGCCTGTAGATCACATATGAATATAGGTTTAGGAGTATTTACAGCAACGTTGCTTTTTGATTTGGATCCTAATAATACTGCAACTTATGTTCTTCTCTCGAACATCCACGCAGAAGTGGGCAGGTGGGATGAGGTACAAATGGTAAGGAGATTGATGAAAGATAGAGGAATTAAAAAGATCCCTGGATGTAGTTGGATTGACGGCCATAAAATGGTACATACTTTTAGCGTAGGAGACAGATCACATCCAGAGACATAGGAAATCTATGCAAAGATGGAGAAATTGGCTTGGGAGTTGAAGGCAACAGGGTATTATCCAGATTCAAGACATTTATTAATGCTGTGGAAGAGGAGGAAAAGGAATTATTTCTGTGTCACATGTGAAAAGTTGGTAGTTGCATTCGGTTTGTTAAAGACACCCGTGGAACAACTATTATAGTTGTTAAGAACCTTAAAGTGTGTGCTGATTGCCACACTGTAAGGAAATTTATCTCCAAGATTGTTGGAAGAGAAATTGTTGTGATATGAACATTTCCATCATTTTAAACAGGGACAATGCTCTTGTGGAGATTATTGGTGATGCTAAATGGAGCAATCTGAAAAATAGGCTTGCACTAAAATAATTTGCATTGTTTCAGACCTGCAATAATAATGAAGGGACAAGGTTCTGCTCAGTTCTTATGAAAATAAAATATATTTTTGTTTTGTGTATTTGGCAATCTAGACCATGCTACTGGCTTCGTAAAATTATATGTATAGAGTGCAATGCAGATCAATGTTTATATATACTGTTGGGTATCCGTCAAAGGCCTGTTTTGCCAATATCATGAAACCTGCATATATATGAAATAAAAAGTTGGAAGAGGAGGTGGAGAATGGGGAAGAAACAAAAGTTGAGGAACACTTCAAGAAAATGGAAAGATGCTTGACTAGCAGGAAATGAGAGAACTCAGATTGTCCTTGCTACTTTTTACAGTTCTCATATAAAAAGCTGGAAGAGGAGGTGGAGAATGAGGAAGAAACAAAAGTTGAGGAACACTTCAATAAATGGAAAGATGCTTGACTAGCAGGAAATGAGAGGACTCAGAATTACCCTTGCCATTTTGTACAGTTCTTTTGTTTAGATTATTTGTATTATTTTTTGCCAATGTCATATCAACCATTTGAGATTAAATTACACATTCCAGATTTGATATGTAATTTAATGTAAGTGCATATTAGATTTTGTTTTGTTTATGGTGAGACATTTACAATATTGCTTTTCGTTCTTTTGCTTGGTGAGATGGCTCATAGATTTGTGAACCGAATATATATATATTTTTTTAAATTAAATTTTTTTTCAATCTATTTGGTTTTAATCAGAAATAAACTACTATAATTTATAGATGAATTTAAAAAAATCAATTGTGTTGATGTTGTAATTTGTAAATATCCATTGGATTTGAAAAACTAGCATAATGAGATATATGGAGTGATATTAGAGAGAAGAGAATATCATTTATATATATAAAAATAAAATCACTATTTAAAGCTCTTCAATTTAAATGAATGTCGCTCTTGAAGACTTCTGCTCCTCCCACTTCGCTACTTTCTTCAGCGCCCTCTGTGAATAGGACCTCACCACCCTCACTTTCACCCATTGATTTTCCACCACTCCAAGGAGGCCCTTCTAAATTTCCACAGGTCAATCTACCTTCTGGTTCATTTTGGATCAAAAATCATATTCCTCTAGCTGGTTCTAGAGTTTCAAAGATAGAGAATTGTCTTCTGCATGCGATAGTTTGGGTAGGACTTTCTTCACTTCCCATGTGTCTGCAACCACTCCTTTCAGTGACTTAGATCTTCCTTGACCATGTGAAGGGCAAAAACTACGTCAACTCCCTTAGGATGAAAGGGGAAAAAACTAAGAAGGTGTCCTCAATCTGGAACAGGATCTGTAAAGGTATATTTTCTTTCGATAACGAAAAGTTTGTTTCTGATCAAGTGTAGGTTGAGATGCACAAGCCGAAAGAGGATCATCCCTTGGTTACAAATCCCTCCATTGTCGATCTTGGCAAGGAAGCATTGGAAGATGAGGCTGCATGCAGACATCATACTTTGATTCATTGCTTCCATAATTTTTGGCCCAGCGTGACTGATCTTAATAAGTGGATCAAAGAAAATTGTCAATCCATCCTTGAGGGTGAGATTTACATTGACCCCTACGCCAAAGGATTCTTCTTTGTGATATTTGAATACCTTGAGGACAAGGATTTGCTGCAATAGAAGGGGGCCTGTGTTTCGGACAAGTCTTTCTTGAGCATAAATTCATGGTTCCTTGAATTTGATCCCGTAATCGAAATTTCAACAGCAACCCCAATATGGGTGTGATTACCCAACCCAACATTGCATTTTTGGGGAGCTTCTTGTTTGTCTTCAACGGGCAACTCCGTTGGAACATCTATTACTAAGCCAACTACTTCTAAACCCAAGTCCTCTTTCACTCTTCATTCCTCCTCCATTTTCGCTCAAATCCTAGTAGAAATGGATCTCTCCAAACTATTATAGCAGATATTGGTATTAAGGTCAGAGACAATATATGGAAACAACCAATTGATTATGAAAGCATAACATTCAGATGGAGACGATGCTCCAACACAGGGCACAAGGCAAATGAGTGGAAAATTTTCCTCGTCGTCTAGCGAAGCATCTCCTCTGAAGCAACCAACTTGGTGGAAGGGGGTAGATCTTAGTCACTGGCATATTTCTTCCACTTTTTAAGATGAGGCCGATGATGGTGCTTCTTTGAAATTTGAAATGACATTTGTCCATCTTCAAAGAGGTACAATCCCGAAGACTGTTGCTTCCTCCCCTCCAAATATTGCAACCGAAACAAAACAAAAAGAGGCCTCTTCCGTGGTGGAGGATCTTTCATAATGCATTACGCCCATCACTAAAGACCAACACGAGGAAGACACAAATCAATGGGCAACGTTCAAGTAGAAAAAGAAATCAGCAAGAGATCAGAAATGTAAAATGACTGTGTGCTCCATGTTAAAGATGGGAAAGCAAGATCAGCAAGCAAACTAGTTCTTAGGGCACTCATCATCATAGATGGTTCAAGTTATGTTCTTCTTAGAGGGCATGCACAAGCATTTTATTGTTGTTTTCTATTTATTCAATTGGGGTGGCTTCCATAGCCACAATTTATTGTTAAAATATTGCATTATAATCACACATTCATGGTATTACAAGAGTTAGCATGACCAGATTTATAATTTGATACTAATCAGCTCAGGTTTGAAGGTAGTTGGAAGAAAGCCAAACTGAGCATTTCATAAGTGTTTGTACAATAGATTTAAAATAAGAGGAACTCAAAAGAATTAAGGCTATGAAAATTTCAAAGAAACACAATGGGATATAATCATAGGATTAAAAAGAATATTACAATTATATTCATAATATGCTGAAGCTGACTATTTTATTTATGTGTAACAAACTGAACAAATGGTAATAAAAGGTTAAATTCCATTTGATCTAGGAATTGAATTTTTTTGCATTAGTTGCATACTTAGCAAATCATGGTGAAGACTAAATTTCATATGCCACATTTAATATTTACAATTCTTAATCATAACTACATTAAAAATCTTACTTGTTTCATGTCAAAATTTTATAATAGGAGATTCAACTCATAGTGTCCAAAGACTTATGAGCCGTGTGGCTAACAACTTTTGTTTAGTTGATTTTAAAATGTTGGAATGTTTTTGATATAATAAGTTGCATTTACAGGGCGCATTACCCTTTACACCACGAGCCCAAAGGGCCAAAAAAGATCAAGTCCAGAACATAAATGTTTATATGTTGGAATGATGTCATAAGCATACATGTTTATATACAGTGAAAATAGGAAAAATAGTATTTGAAAATAATCTAGAATGGTGAACTTTAATTCTTCAACTCATGCAAATGCATTTAACAACTTTATGTTTAAAAAAAAGCATACATTTCTAAGTATTTGTAATGAGTATATTCAATTTTTACAATAGAAGAATGATTTTTTTTATGAAATACCCTCTATTCTTATAAATGTCAAATCACTTTGTAACTATCACAAATAGTATCACACCTAGGGTACCTAAGATCCCAAGGTACATCTAAAATTAGAAATGAATATTTTTATTTATGCATTAAATAGTATTGTGTATTTTAAAGGAAGCAACTCCATTGTCATTAGTAAAGAATTAATTGTAAAATAATCTCATAGATTATATTATGAAAGTGGGCAATGTGGTAATGGTTCTTTAAATCATAGGATATATTTGTCACTACCCACAAATTTTGTTATTAAGAAAATCAATAAAATTCTAGGCTACAAGATAGGTCAATATTTAGATCATCAAGAATGATAACATTTGTATATATGTGAAATTGTATACTAAGCACTCACATTGTAAATCATGAAAAGTATGAACCACATAAACATCATGAAGCTATCTTAAGAAGTTCAAAATGAGAGAGTGTGGTTTGCATATTTTTCTTGAAACCTAATAGGAAAATTATTTGGGGATTGATCTTATCCAATGCCATGTATGGCTAGTGCTTCTACTTTAATTTTTTTATGCTTAGGTTAAGTGTTCTAATATAGGAATTTGGTGTTGATGATTGTCCTTTAAGTATCACACCACTTTGTTTAGTGGAACAAGTGGTGATCATTTGCAAGAAAAAATCCTACATGATAATGGTGGCTTCTAGACCTATTGTGTTTGTCATTATTATCAAATCTCTTGCATGGACAAGGCCATAAGGAGGCACCTTGGTTAAAGTTTAAGTGCAAGGCCCTTGCATTCAATCAAGTTTAGAGAACTTGTAGAGTATTAGGAGTCTAAGGTCATCTTAGATGCTTGATGTCAAAATTGTGAATGAACATATGAAATCATATTATAGTATTTCAACCTATTATCAATAAAAAATTATTAGAAAAATTAGTATAATAATAATATTTTTGCTTTCCCCTAGTTATTATAAAAATATGTCAAAACATAAATTGATGGTAATACTTTCTCTTCAAGACATTAAGGAGTCCAACTTATAAGTTGAAGATGAAATCGAGCTAGAATTAAGAATGTTTGATCTCCTTTAATAAATCTTTTAATATTTTATATTCTAACCTATAGTTTCTATAACAAATTAAATCCCAACATCCCTTATAGTAGCTTGATAGGAAGGCTTGAGAATTACCTAAGGTATTAAATTTTAAAACTTATCATATGTAATGCACTTATCAAACTATGAACTAAGTATTCAATCTAAAACAATATCTTTATCTAACTTTGATTGTGCATTTGATCTACACTAAAAATATGTGTGGTTGCCTTCAATTAGAATTGTGCATTCTAAATTCTAAGGTTGTTTATGAATTTTGAGTGTTGAGTATTAGGATTATGAATAAAAGAGTGTGTTCAAAGGCTAGTGGATGATTCAAAAATGTCCAAATAATTTGATTTAATCAAATGTAACAAATTTTATATTTAAATTCATATTTTTATCCCATTTGATGTTGTGGTTTGATCTAAGTGTTTAGATCACATGTGACATGGAGAGTCAAATTATCACAACCCTACTAAGTATTAGGTGATGTTTAAACTAACTAGGGTTTACAATTTCATAAGAGACCAATCTAAGGTTCATTGTTTGTTATGGAGTTTAACTTATTATATATTTCTTTAAAGAAAAAATTAATCTATAATGTTATGTTTAATGTCCAACAGATCAATTTAATAATTTAAGATTCACTATTTTTAAAGGTAAACAAATCTAGAACGGTATAACAATTTTTACTATTGGTAAAAATAGGGTTTTGGAAGGGGCCCATCCTTTTTAGAAAAGAGCAGCCAAAAAAAATAATATGACAACAACATAGTAGGATTTCCCACAACAAGAAGGGTCATAAAAAAATTAAACCATAACTAAGAACAAGCAAAAAAGAGCCAATAATTAAGGGTTGCTAGAACCCACACACACAACACAAACAAAACTACCAATAATTAAGGGTTGCTACTCCCACTTCTTCCTTACGAGTTCCATATGTTTTTCGATAAATTCCAACTACTTAGATTTTGAAGAAATTCACCTATCCATATTCTTATAATGGGTTTTGGAACTAGGGCCAACTTGATTTAGATGAACTTGAGATTTGAGTTTGTCATAAAGGATATTTAAGCTCTATACATAGTTTTTAATTGTGGTCTTACTAATACTACCATAGTCTATAACTTTCCTTTGAATGAAATTGTATAACATTTATTCTTGATTAATTAGTGTTGAAGTAAACCAACCATCAATTTTACAAAATTTAAATAAAATATCAAACCATCTTCCATTTAAAAGAACATAATAATGCAATGATTAGAATAATAAATAACTTGCACTTAAAATAAATGGTGTGAGTGGAAGCAGAGTAGGAGCAAAAATCAACAGGTCTAGAGATCCTTAGTGAAGGTCGTGAAGGACGAGAGGCGGCCAAGAAGGCACAAGAAGAGATGAAGGGTGAAGGCAACTGATAGATGAATTGGGCGCATGAGGCAGCAACAGAAGTTACCCCAGATCAACTAAGAAATCGTGTGAGCAATGAACCCTAGAAGTAGCAAAATGGATGGCAGAATTCAAATTTTTTACGACACCACAATGGGTGGAATGGCAGATGGGGGTGGCAATGGCAGAACAATTTCAAGAATCATGGGCATCAACGAGGAGACAACAAAAGGACAAATGCAAATATGGGGACAAGACCCACTATGCAAAATCCCAAAGGGGATCGCCACCATGAAATGGACCCCAGGAGCTAGGGAAAAGCGCAAAGTGTTACCCTCCAATAAGGAGAATGCGGTCGGAGGAATCCAGGAGCGATGGTGGCACTGGTGGAAGGCCAAACACTAGCCGCAGGAGAACCATGGTAATGAGCTCAATTAAACTCTAGGCGAAGAAGGAACGACTAGAGAGATTAGGATTTTAGTTAGGTGGTATGGAATGAGACTTAATTGGGATAGCTTCATGAGGTGGTGGCACGAGAAATGGGGAGAAGATTTGGATTTTAAAGTCTTGAAGTAGGGCTATTTTGTGGCAATCTTCCCTATGGAGAGCATTAGGGAGGAAATTGAAAACAAAATCTGGATCATGGATGGTTGCAGTTTCTATATATGTAGATGGGGATAGGCTTCGATCCATTCCGTCACAGAATGGATAGGATCCAAGATTGGTATAAATTGCCAAATCTTTCTTTGGAATTTTGGGCCTCGGGAATCCTAAAAGATATTGGAAACCAATTGGGAAAATATGAGTGTGTGGAGGAACGGTTAGATCCAAGTGGTATCAACACCTATATCAAAATTTGTGTCGAGAGTATACTAAATAGTTAAACTTGGTAGGGGATCAAAATCTTCATGGAGTGGGGGAATTGGGTGCAATTGTTGATATTGGACCCATATCCCAACAATGCTCTGGTAAGGACTCTAGGATGGCGCCAACATCCCTTACTAGAAAATCAAGAACTCACAACCCCTACCTAGGATTAGGGTGGCATGGATGGAACCTCAGAGGAGACAACAATGAAGGGTCCATCAAACCCGACACATGAGGAAAGAGTAGTAGAGCCAGAAGATGTTGCTAGGTCGAAGAGTGCCAAGGGGTGTTAGAAGATCAAAATCAGGAGATAGAGTAGAAAGTGGCAGATGCCATTGATTTCCTAGGAAACAAGGTTAGAGAAGAGGACCTCAACTCTCTTATGGAGGTGGGAACAGAGCTAGTTGAATTGGCCAAGGCTGCCAAGAGTGGGTCACTCAATATTGGTGATGACGATTTTTTTAAGGATTGGATCAATAGGTCGCCTTTTGAAAATGTTGGTTTTGATCAAAAGGGTGTGGTCTTGGTTTAGAAATCGTACAAGAGGGAAAGAGTATTGTTGTTGGAGCAAGGTGAGCCTGGGAAATTGGGAATTAGCTAGAAGGATACTCTTAAATCCTCTCCTGAAAGGGGGGAATGCAAGAGGTGAGGGAGAATTCCTAACCAAGAAAAGCTTAAATGGAATGGAGAAGCAAATAGGAAATTGAAGATAAACGAGATGTTAAAAGTAGGGAAGGGCGATGCCCTTCTTGAAAAGCCATGAAAATCGTGACTTGGAATGTTAGGGGCTTAAACACCCCTAATAAGTGATGCCTAATTAGGCATCAGGTGGAATCAATGCAGGTGGACATTTTCCTGCTGTAAGAAACCAAGCTGGGAGAACAGGAAAGGAATAACTTTGGCAAGAAGATGAAACAATGGAGAACAGTGGGGGTCAATGTTGAGGGGCCTTCAGGTGGACTTTTGATCCTTTGGAAACCACATAATGTTCTTGTTGAGGTGGCGGCAAGTAGATTTTGGACCTCTTGTAAGGTAAAAAGTTTCACCTCTAATCTAAGTTTTATACTGGTCAATGTGTATGGGCCTAATAAATGCATTCAAAAAAGGCAAGGGGTGATTCCACAAAGTTGGCTTACAATTTCTGGGAGATTCTGATTTTTGCTGAAATCACATATTTTTATAAAATATAATGATTTAAGCCTTAAAAAGTTCTATTTAAACCATTCCAATTGAACAGGGTTTGATCGAACTACCTTAGATCAAACCCCCTTGGCTATAACCCCACTAGTTTTAAACCATACCTATAACAAAGTCTCTTTTACAACTATCAAAATGCTGATAAAAAACCACTTTTGATTTACCTTTTGGGGGATGAAATGAATTCATTTAAAATTTATTTTTTTGTAAGTATGTATTACTTATTATAAGCTTCCGAAAAAGTATAATTTTAAATAAATTTAATTTTATTATTATATTTATTTTTTATTTTTTGTGAATGTAGGTTTTACCAAAACAAGTTCTTTGTTCTGCACATGTCGAAAAATAGAAGATTATAAAACAAAAATTGAAAAAATATGAGTGCACTAGATATTGTAGTCCTTGATCCAAAGCAAAAAAAAAAAGAATTTCGATACATACAAAAAAAAAATGCATTATATGATCCACTTATCTCCGAATTGTAATTGGTTTGACTGAAAACCTGATTAAGAAAAAAATTCAATAAAAATACTAAGAAACCAATTGGAAGCACTAGATATCATAGTTACAAATCTAAATTTAAAAATAGAATTTTATCCTTCATGGAAAAAATGTTATATGTTATATCGGTGAGCTCACTCCTTAAAAATGGTGTTCAAAAAAGTTTTCGAAGGAGATGGAAAAAGAAGTGCAATCTAATTCCAAAAATTTTGAAAAAAAATATTTAGAATCTATAGACAAAATGTCACAAATCACTAGTTTGCATCATCTTCAAATTCCTCACAGTTTATTCACTATAGGTACCCAAAAGTGAAGATTTAGTTAGAAAAAATCAGTTCAGTGTCTAGTTTGGCCAAAAATTGTAAACCAATATTGTGGGATCACCCCAAGCCTAGAATGAATTGGATAATATTTATGGAAACTCAACCTTTGATTACCGTGTGTTGGGTGGGGATTTCAATGCAATCCTAAAAATGTCAGAAAAAAAAAGATGGAGTGGCAAGAAAGCTATAGTCTCAAATAGATTTTGAACGCTTTGTAGAAAGAAATATGTTGATAGATGTGCAAATGGGAAACGACCAATACACCTAGAAAAATAGGAGTGGGTTTTGTAGCATAACAAAAAAATTAGACAAATTTTTGTTCAAAGGCGACCTTAGTCTCTTTCCATTCACCCTGGAGAGCAAGATTCTACTGGGTTCAGGCTCAGATCACTTCCTTGTTGCCCTAAAAATTGTCAGGGAAAGGGGCCTGGCTAGATGTCCATTCAAGTTTGAAAACATGTGGTATAGGGACTCAAACTTTTTTCATCTCATTAATTGTTGGTGGGAGGAAAGCAAACCAAGGGGTTTAAAGATGTTTAACATTGTCACCAAACTAAAAGTGATTAAACAAAATTTGAAGTGTTGGAATAAAGATTGTTTCAAAAACATATTTGAAGAAAAAAGAAAAACAGCGGAGGCTCTAGTGGAATTGTTAGAGAATGTAATAAAAAATGGGATGGACAATCACCACTTCATAGAAGAGAAGGAATTGTTAAAGAAAATGAAGTCAGTCTTGGCAAAAGAAGAGATTTTTTGGCGATAGAAGTCCAGAGAATTATGGCTCACTGTAGGAGACAAGAATACAAAATTCTTCCATAATTCGACCAAGATATGCAGGGAGATAAATAGAATAACAAGCATCAAAGCTAGTGATGGTAGGGTTCTAGACAAAATCAAGGATGTGAAGACAACCACAATAGACTTTTTTAATAATATTTTGAATGACTGGTTAGGGTCTAACCTTGGAGCACAATAGGAAATTTTAGAATGCATCTCTAAAACAGTCACACAAGCACAAAAAATTATGTTGAGCAACAAATTTTCAAAGCAAGAAGTCAAAGAGGCACTCTTCCAACTCCACTCAGATAAGGCTCCAGGCCCAGATGGTTTTCCCATGGGATTTTTCTAGAAGTGTTGGGACATAGTGCCCAGGCAAGGAAGTAATTGAGGCAATTAAAGACTCCATAAGTTCTGGTAGGGTGCTTAAAAATATTAACAACACCTTCATAGCCTTAATCCCTAAAAAGGAAAAACTAGAGTCCCTCAAAGAATATAGACTGATTGCTCTGTGTAACACTACTTCTAAAATCCTAGCCAAAGTAGTGGCAAACAAAATAAATAAAATTTTACCAGACATCATTTCGGAAGAACAAACTAGTTTCATTCCCGACAGGTCGATCCTTGATGGTGTTATAATTGTTCAGGAAGCAATTCACTCCATACAAACAATGAAAAATCAAGTCATGCTAATCAAACTTGACATTCGAAAGGCATACGATAAGGTTAATTGGAACTTCCTTTTTAAGATTTCAGATGCCTTTGGATTTAACAGGGAATGGTTGAATTGGATTTTCAGGTGGATAGCATGCCCAAAATTCTTTGTATTGTTAATGGATCCCTGGAGGGCTTCTTCAATGTCTCACATGGGCTACGACAAGGGGACCCCATTTCCCCCTTTCTATTTATCATAATGGTGGAGGCCCTTGGAAGATCTACCTCTAGTGAATGGTGTAGTGGAAGGGTAATGGGGTAAAAATCACAAGTGGATGCATGTTGTCACACATCAACAGTTTTTTTATGACACCATGTTGTCCGGTAATGCTCAGGAGAGGGAGGGCCGACACTTTAAGGGATTTTTGGACAAATACTCCTTAGCTTATGATTAAGACGTCAACTTAGAAAAATTAGAAGTATTCTTCTTCAATACCCCTGCTCGAAGGGAGAATCAAATCCTGAGAATCCTAAAATTTAAGAGGTAAACTTCCTTGTAAGTACTTTGGACTCCCTCTCACCAAAGGGGTGCAATCAAGAAAACTTTGGGATACAATAGTGGAGAAGGTAAAAGATAAGATCGCCGACTAGAAATACAGATGGTTGTCTTGGATTGGGCGTCTGACAAAACTTAAATCAGTGATCTCTTTGTTGCCAACATATTTTTCATTGTGTCTTCCTCTTTCAATAGGAGCTAGCAAAGAATTAAATAGGAAAATGAAGAATTTTTTCTAGCAGGGAAATTCAGATCAACAGAAGTATCTGCTAGTAAAATGGGAGAAGGTCTACGAAGGAAAGATAGAGACAAGGCTAGTTTGAAGAACTTACTCTACCAGAACAAAGCATTGGAAGTAAAGTTGGTTTGGGCTCTCCACATAAAAAAAAATATCTCAAATGGGAAAAGATTCTAAGGGAAAAATATTTGGATGCGGAAGATAATAGTATTTTCACCTCTAAGATTCTCCCCTGTGGGTCCAAAATTTGGAAATTCATATGCAGCTATAGGGATTTGGTGGTGGATTATTTAGCTTTGGAAATTAGGGAGGGTAGTGTTGCCTCCTTTTGGGAAGACTCATGGGAAGGATTCCCCAAATTGGTGGACAAAGTTGAGCTAGGGAATGTAAGGGTTGTAACTAAGCAGGTATGGGGGGATAAGGTAAGAGACTACATGGTAGCCACAATTAAGGAGGGTAGTCCCAAGTTTCAGTGGAAGAGTGTGAGGGGACTCGACCTAGAACCTGGAAAAGATGAAGCTTATGAAGGCATGCTGGTTGAATGCAATATTTGTTTGAAGGGGGTTAGGAAATCTTTAAGGTGGAGTGCCTCTCTAAATGGAGAATATAATGTGAAAGAAGGATACAAAATACTTTTTGCACATCGCTATGGGGAAGTGAAGCTCCCTAGTAATATTTGTTGGAATAAGGTGTGTTTTCCAAAGGTTGGTATTTTCACTTGGGTTGCATCACAAGGGCGGGTGCTCACAGTAGATAGGTTTTCCAAGATAGGGTTTTAGGGCCCCTCCAGATGTTGCCTGTGTAAACAAGATGAGGAAACTGGCAACCATCTCTTTCTGAACTACCCCTACACTCAAAGTTGTTGTCAATGGTTGATTGCTAAATTTGCAGTGGCAGACTGCTTTGCCAAATAATCTCTCAGATGTACTCTTGGGATGGCCAATTCTACATAAAAAAGCATTGTATAGTAGTTTATGGATCGCTAGTCCCTCAATGCTTATTTGGGAAGTTTGGAAAGAAAGGAATAGGCACATTTCTTAGAATAAAGAGATGAGCTCACAATCGTTACAAAATAAGATTGAAGCCTACTTAGTAGAGCTAGTTAATTCCAAGGTAGGGGATGCAGATTCTAGGAAGAGTACATTCTCTGAATGGGATGCAAGGATGCATTGCAGTTTACATGATTTTTTGGTTCCTTCTTTCATCGGGGAAGGAGGCTCGAAAACACAAGAAATAAGGAAAAACATTGAATGGTCTCCCCCGAAGATGGGTTGGTATAAGCTCAACTTCGATGGGGCTTCTTGAGGAAATCTAGGTGTTTCAGGGACTGGGTGTATTGTCAGAGATTGGAATGGTAGGGTCGTGGGAAAAATGGTTGAGCCTCTTCCGGAGGGGACAAATAATATGGCAGAAATGCAAGTCATGATTCTTGGTTTGAAGTTGTGCCAGTATCTAAAGCTAAAGAATTTAGTCATTGAAGGAGATTCCTCATTGGTTGTCAATGCACTTAGATCACGTAAGATGATTAACTGGAAGTTGGCAGCTAGATTGGAAGTGGCTCTAGGTCAAATGGAAAGTTTCTATTTGGTGTCAGTGAATCATATCCTTCAAGAAGGTAACTCTAAGGTAGATTTGTTGCCCAACATTGGGGAAGACAAAAACACAATAAATGAAATGGTGATTTAAATTATCTATGAGAATTTAGTGGGTAGATGGGTGAGTGCCTTTCCACACATTATGTTGTGGAAAGGCTGGGGTTTCTTTTGGAAATGGTCTGGTTTCCAAAAGGAGTGGCGGTTACATTTGGCAATTCCACCGGGTGTCACACTTGCTACCTTGGTGGTGGTGATAATTCTGGGAATGACCAACTAGATGGGTCAGTGTGGGGTTGGCTAAGCCGACGTGGACTACAAGCAATAAATGATAGTTGTCAAATATGATCGCAACATTAGCGCAATTATGAAAGTGTCAGGTGATATACAAAGCTTGCACTTGGGAGATTGGGTTGTCATATCATATCCTCCGTTGGGACTTGGTGAATTGATACATACGTGCAAGATGGTGTCTTTGTAATGGTGACGGGTTGGCTCCTTGCATGGCATGGTAAATACATGCCAATTTCATAATGGCTTGAAAATATGGCAATGAACCACACATTATTTATGGCTTGTTGGGGTTATCAATTCATTTCATCATTGATATAGTTTACAAATTTGTGAGGTGGAGGTTATCTTTGGTGTTCTCGACTCAATGGGGGAGTGCTCAAAATTTGTTGTAAAGATATCTACAGAGGCATTGATAAACATTGGAGTAGACACTCCAATACATTTGGACAACACGGTCCATCAAATTGCATTTCGAGGGAAGATCATGGATCAATGGCTCAAGCGGATTGTGAAAACTATGATCCTCTTATACTTGCAGCCATGAAAATGGTTTTAAGAAAGGTTTTCCTGTGGAACCAAGAGACTTTTCAGGCTGGACATGAATATATCATCCCAGTTCCTGGCTATTGTGCTGCAAATCTGTTGGTGAAGAGACTCTTTTACTCGGATTTTCTTGTGGGCATGGAGGAAATCCTTCACATTGCCTCCCCTGGAATGGGGGTACTACAACCACAAGATTTGGACTCATACTATGTTCTAGGAGAGGTGGTGAAATATTATCCTTTCATTTTCGACCTAAAAGGGCTAACATTGGTGGAACATAAGCAACTTGTAGCAATGGGTGTGGATTACTTGCAAATGAGGTTGAATATGTCCCAAACCTTTGGCTGCAGTAGGGTTCCAAATTTCAAGTCTTTTGCGGCTGCCAATGGCTTCCTCGACTAGGTTTGGTTCTGGTGTTTCTTGGGAAAGCTTAATTTCCATGTTTTAATGGGTGATAGGTAGTGTTAAAGTCTCCTCGTCTAATGCAACTGTATATGGTTCTAGGTATCGTGGGAATTTTGCTGAAATGCACTCCCACATTTTGAATTATATGGGTATTGTAATGGTGTCAATACTGGTCAACCTTACATGGTCATACATTTTTATAAAGTAAGGATGTATAGGTTGCAAGTATAGTTGAGTTGTTAGGATATTTGCAAGATGAAAACTTTGTAATTTGTTTACAATATTAATATAAAATCTCATTATGTATAAAAAAAAGAACATAATAACATTTTTATTTTATTTTATTTACATGTACATAATTTTTACATTTAAAAAGATATATAATACAACTTATTTTATTATTATAATTAATAAGTCATAATAATAAGCATTTTCCTCTTTTTTAACTAATAATGTATCAAATAATACATTGAGATATGGATCGACAACAAAGTAGAAATCATAACTATTTAACTGGCATAATATTTCAACTAAATAAATCATTATCAACTCGTTATAAACTTATACCTTCATACCAAGTATATGTAACATCATGTTGAAATAAAACTAAAAGTTAGAAACTAGCAAGAGAATAATGAGAGTGCTTTTCCACTGAACATAGAGTTGTATAGGCTCCTTCGTACGTCACTCCAAAAGGTGAGGCCTTACTCTTCATGAAGGGGGTCATACAAGTGTACCACATATGAAGAAAGAGAGAACCAACTTTAGGAGATTATATATGAGTCTTACAAACATAAAAACATATATATATATATATATATATATATATATATCCTAAAAGTAAATGATGAACTCAAAAAGCTTTCTGAGAACCAGTATGTACCTTCAATATCTCATGTTTCTTTAAATAAATTAGATTTCAACAACCTGATACAAGCACATACTATTATGCCTTAAAGAAAAAATAGGCATAGTTTAATTTCCATCACATTAACCCTTAGAGGAAAAATAATGTAGTTTGCAGTTCTAGGAAAATTTTGGCAACATAACATGCAAATTAAACTTTGAAGAATAGTAAAGAAGAAGAATAGAAGAAAGATAGACATAAGAGAAAGAACAACGATATATGTGGGAAAACTGGTAGAGTAATCATGCATTAGCTAATAATTAATTAATTTAGTCTCATTTATTCTCATGCACTTAAGCTAAACTTAGGAGTGATTTTCTATGTTAACTAGAGAGATATTATTAGATCATTATGTCTCATTGCACAAGATGTTAACACTTGTCATGAGCTAATCCCTTTATCATTTAGGGTTGCTCCTATATAGCACTCAACCCTCATTGTATTACCACGCCTTTGATAGAACTCTCAAACTTTCAAAACTCTTGTTTTCCTTGAAGATTCTTGAGGTTCATTCTGTAGCTTTTTCTTGTTGAGGAATATTGCATATTATTGTTTGTAACTCTCTTGTGTGGAAGGTGTCTTTGTTAATTCATTGTTTGATCATGTGGCTTATGTTTTTTCATAATTCTAACATGGTATCAGAATGTTGATTCAGTGAACCCCTTCTTGATTTTTGAGTTTCTTCTTCAACAAGGGTTATAGTCTTCAAATCTAGATTTTCTATTGTTTTTTTTGTAAATTTTGGAGGTGGGTGATTTTTAGGTGCATTTTGGCACAAAAAGGACCTCATCGTTGGATTCAAGAGATTGATTCAATGAATTTTGACTATAAATTTGTCCAATTTGACCGTTAGGAGCTTCTGAGGAAATTTGTTTGCCCCAAGGGCCGTATGGCCTTTGTACAGCCCCTAAGCATGAAAATCGAAAATAAATAAATTAAAAAGCACTTTTAACAACACTCGACGTTATTAAGAGTGCCGCTCATAGAACAACACCCTAGTGATGGTGCTTCCAATGCCCACCGCCGTTTGATAGATCCCTCTACACACAACCAATGCAAAAATCTTTAAAATATTCTCAGCGCATATTCCACGTCAACCGACAATTTTGATTTTTTTGATGACTTCTTTTTTAGGCGATGTCAAATTTTTCATGGCGGGCGCATATTCTATGCACAAAGGTATATTTTGTTCGTCAACTTTCTGTAGGGGCCGGATTTTTTCACTAACGACAAGGGAATATTCTAGAGAATATTCCATTGATGTTAACATGACATCATACTGACATTAGCGGTACAACCTACAAGGCAAGGGCCCCTTCAAGACCCTTCTTTGGCCCTAAAGGAGTTTTTTTATTTTGGCCATAACTTGGGCGTATAATATCAAAATGGGAAAATGAGATATCATCAAAAAGCTAGTTCCATCAAATTTCCAATGGTGTAGTTTCATCACTATTTTTTTGGCTAGTGTATTCTACAGCCTGTTGAAGTCAGAGGTGTTTTTTTCATTCTCGAGCTCATAAATTTTGACCTGTGTCTTTGTTTTTCACAATTCCAATGGCGTTCAAGAAATCTCACAAAGCTCTTCATAGAAATCCATGTCATTTTTCTAGATTTCTCTTCAAGAACATTTTATTCAATTTTTTTTGTGTTTTCACACTTTGGAAAATTACTTGGATTTTTAGCTCATGGAAACTTCATGTTTGCATGGGATGAGTCATTTTTGGCTATTGTACATGTATTTCCAATAGTCTATCCTATTTGGGCATCATAGACATCTTTCACATGTATTTTATGTTTTTTAGATGCACTATGATAAAGTGTCATTCTGGTGTATACTTTTTGGGGAATTCATACATCCTATTGTGCCTTTTGCACTCGCACTATATGATATAGTTCCATGGGGGGTTGATATTTACCTTTGGTTTTCCATCACACCATTGTCAATTGAGTGTCCCTTCCACAACAACAACAAATCCTAGTGATTCTTGTATCATGTGTATGTGCCTTAGTTCGCACACCCTTTTTATTTGCAAGTTGTTTCTCTTACATGCACTTTTTGGTTTCACACAGTTTTAGTGTACCTATTTTGGCTCCCCCTTTTCAACATTATGGGGGGTTTCTAATATTGGTGCTAATGCTTCCTTGGTTTCATTTTTTGAGTGATGTATGTATCTAGTTCTTGTTCCTATGTACTAGGCAGATGCAACACACATTAGTAGCTAGTTACCCATGCATTTTGGTGAGATGAAGCATTTACCATATGGACACTCTTGCGTTGTTGTTTCTAGGGTTTATTCATTTCAACACTATATTAGTCATCATTTAACAATTTTCTACAACTTCTTTGTGCTTCAATGATGTTCTATGTGTTCCTATTCTTTTGGGACACTGTTTTGGTTGGAGGCTTCTTAGTCCTTCACCTATTTTGAAGACTTTTCAGTCCTTCATTCATTTTTCTCTCTTTTGCAGAAGAGTTTTTCCCATGTTTTTTTCTCCTTTTCTCCAGTTGTGAGAGATTTGATTGTTTGTACATGGGTACCTCACTAGGCCTTGTTTGTCGAGACCCATCATGCATTCTCTTTTTAGGGTTTTTAGCTACTCTCTAAGTTCATCTTAAGGGGGGTATTATAGTAATCATACATTAGCTAATAATTAATTAATCTTTGATTAAGTATTAGTCTAATTTATTCTCATGCACTTAAGCTAAACTTAGGATTGATTTTTTATGCTAACTAGAGAGCTATTATTAGATCATTCTATCTCATTGTATGAGATTTTGACATTTTTCATGATCTAATCCCTTTATTATTTAGGGTTGCTCCTATATATAACTCAACCCTCATTGTATTATCATGTCTTTGATAGAAATCTAAAAAAATTGAAGACTCTTGTTTTCCTTGAAGATTCTTGAGGTTCATTATGTAGCTTTTACTTGTTGAGGATATTGCATATTATTGTTTGCAACTCTCTTGAGTGGAAGGTGTCTTTGTTCATTGTTTGATCCTATGGCTCGTGTTTTTCACAATTCTAAAAAAAAACCTTTCAGGTAAAAACCTACACACTCAAAAGCATCAAACCAATGTATTAATCTGTAATAAAAGGGTTGCAATACACTTGCAGGCTCACAACCTTAACATGGAGATTACATCTTGCTCTTTTGGAGAAACTTTGACAACATAACCCTACAATAAAAAATTATCCTCTCCCACAACTCCTAAAGCAAGCTCATATTTATAGAGCTCAAAGATAGATGCCTAAAACTTTCATGTGTTAACATCCTCTTCACTGCATGCATCCAAACAACAAGGACAACATGCAAGGCACTATCTTCACTTGCTAATGCAACTAACATAATCATTTCTTACATTGTCATAATCAGCCATAATTAACTTATGACATATGATAAATTAGCATAAATTAAGGACCTCCTAAATGGGATGCCCACCTCCACCAATTTAGCTTATAGTTGCTATGCATGACTCTTACAGTTGTCATAACCCATCATGGCAAGTTGTCATAGTTTATCATAAAGCATGGCATAACAATTTATGATAAAAGCCACCAAGTTAGCACCTCCAAAGTTGGACGCCTACTTCCACAATTTTAGATTTCAAATTTCACATGTCACCTTCCATACATAGGATGCCACATCACCAGTGGGTCCCACAAAGTGTAAAATAACATTAGGGTAAAATATATAATTAATCACCAAATTAAATGCTAGGGCTAGACTTAAAATTTTTGTTAGCATAGAGAGTCTTATCTTTCATACATATCTTGGGCCTTCATCTAACTCCTTAAGTTTCTCATTTAGGATCTTGATGCCAAAGCCACTACTTTAGATAGGAAATTTGCTAACCTGAATAACCCTATTGAGACAATCCTTTATGTTCATTAGCTTTCTTGAGGGTGACTAGTCTACTATTGTAATCATCCTTCCATTCTTTTGAATTACCAAGCATGAAAATCCCTCTTTCTTTGATATCAACTAATTCCTTCTCCAACCTACTAACCTTTGAAAAAAAATCCCATCGAAACATCATATTTCCAACCTCCCTCTAAACCTATCCTTGACCACCCATCATTTTTTCCATACTGGTCATTTTCAAATTCAATTGATTGATTTCCTCAAAAAACTTTTTCACTGAGTGTCGATTGTCTATATCCTCTTGAATCTTCCTCAATATGTCTAAGGAAGGAGAGGAATCCAAAATCCTTGGAAAAGGAACCCCCATAAAAGAATTAGCAAGACTTTCTTTCCCTTTCCTCTCTACCCTTTACTCCTCCATTTGGACATTCTCTTGCTTGACCTCCTTATCATTCTTCTCATCTAACACTTCAACATCCATATAGTCTCTAGTGACCCCTTTATTACCTTTCATGTTTAATTTACTCACAAGAAGGGGCTTAGTCTTATATTTCTCCATCACCTTATTTCTCTTGCTCTCCCTAGGGATCTTGTACTCCTATTATTCTTGTCACTCCAAATCGTTTAGAGATGCCAAACAACTCTCTCTAGGAGAAGAATCCAAAACCTCAAAATATGACCTACCCATGTTATTTTAAACATTGGCATAGGTTTCTACATAATATACACTTGTGTCACATTATTACTATTGTGTAGTCTCTCAAAGAACACATGGATATTGAATGAGAGCATGCAAGCCTTGTAATTCCTCTAGGTCTTCTAAGGGATTAACTTGTAGTTAAGAATGAGACAAAAAAAAAATTATCAATTCTAAATGGATTTTTTTTATAATTTAAAATAATTGGATGTCAACCCAAAAATCTCACCTTTTTTTTCTAATTAGACACAAGACTATTGTGCAGAGATATTACAATGGGGTAAAACTCAAACAACATAACTTGATAAAAAATAGGTTGAAAACTAATATACTAACCATTTTTTTATTTAAGAAAAAATGTTTTTCAATAAATTTTAAAATGGATCTTTAGTTATAATATTATAATAAGTATGAAAAATCATAACAAGAAGCACCTTTCTCTATCTTTTATATATTATAATATTGGATGTGAGCTTTCAACCTTGTCTTCATTAGACTTCATATTTTTCAAAATAATTCATCATACTACATGTAGTCTTAATGCAAAATTTTATAACATAATAATATCCTAATATTCTATATGATGTCATATATTTAAATAGTATTAAATCTTTGATGTAATTGATTTTGTTTGTATTTCTTATGATCCTCATCAAATTGTGATTTTTTAGTTTCCTCCCTTTATCCAACCCTCCCTAGATTTTTGTTTCCAATAAACTTCCTCTCATGTTAGCACTTCATTGTGTTGGCACTTCAAATATTTTTCCTTCTAGTATGATTCTTGATCTGTCTCACTTCTAATTGTTACTTAATTTAGGCATGCCAACTCTATCTTCACATTTTCATTTTATTTATAAATATATTTAAAATACATAATGTTATAGTGTTTTAGCTGGGCTTTTATACACTCTATTTTTTTATGAAATTGGAATAATTTTTTCCCTTTAGCCTAGGGGTAGAAGACTGCCAAAATTGAACACTATTTAGAAAGCATGAATCTCTCATCCACATAATTTTAAACTCAAAGTAGCCTACAAATGGTCTTGAATTTGAGAAAAATGTTAATTCTTTCAAGAAATGGTCAACAAGTGCTAGTGGCGGGAAGGATGATACACCCATATAATAGTGGGACTACTAACCAATCCCCATGGAGTAAGAACCTATATACTCTTTATATCACATTTTTGAACCCTTTCCTTCTATTGGTCCAATTGTATATTCCGCTCTTCGTAATTGTGTCCACTAGATGGTTGTGGTTTACAAAATTTTAAAAATCCATTTGAGATTGGGCAACCTTTCTCAACCCCCCACACTTTTCAAAAGAACACAATGTTGCATTGAAATCACCCCCCAAAAATGCTACTAGCTAATGTAAAGAAGTCTTAGTGTTCCTTATCCTTCTATAGGTTTATGAGTAAGTAAATAATTCTACATAAAAAATCCAATAGTTGGTTAAATATCATTTGAAGTCTAAGGCCAAGGCTAGGGTTGATGCTAAGGGTTATACTAGTTCTTAAGGAGCTCAGAAGTGTGCAAGGTGAAAGTTCAAATGATGACAATGCTATAGTATATAAAGACTATGATATCTCTAAAATTTATGACTTTTAGTATATTCCTTTATTTCCTTTTTTGAGTGGTGGATCAAGAAGTTAATTAAGAAGTATAATTTAGAAGTTAATTAAGAAGTATAATTTAGGAGATGGATAAGAAAGTTATTGACATCATTTAAGTTGAGGAGAAGATTAAGAGTATGATTAAGTGGTCTTTTAATGTTGTTGGTGTTTTTTATGGGTTAATGTAGTTATATTGTATGTTATATGGTGATATATTGAAGTATTTTTGTATTGGTGACAACTATTTTTTTTCTCTATCTTTTAGTTTGAAGTGTTGTTTTCAACTCTTGGTGGTGACCTATATAGCTATGTATTTGGTCATATTTATCATTATAGATGTATTGATTCTTTGTGAGCTATTTCTGTTCACTATCAAAATAAAATAAACTATTTTTTTAATCCCTATTTTTGCTCATGGTTACTCTATATTTTTTAGTTTGAAGTAAAATTATGTTTTCATGATGCATTAGGGATATGTGTATTAAATATAGGTTGTATCCACAAGGACAAGGTTGTCATTATTTTGGATTGCTATCCTCGATTACATTAGATTGTATTAGAGATAGTTTAATGCTATTTTGTGCATGTGTATCAACCTATGCATGAATATAATTTAATGGATTACAATATCAACCTCTATTATTAAGAGTTTCAACATACCTTCTAGACATGCATAATTTAATATTAGAGGATTATTTTGTAAATATGTTTGAGATATTGAAAAATGTCTTCTAACAAGATAGTGATGGATGGAAGGCATGAAGAAAGAAGAAAAACATTTCGTTGAGTAAATAGTTGGGTGGAAATTTTTTGGAGTGTTCTTCATCTTCTAACAAAGAGTCTTGGGTAGAAGGTGTAAAGAAAGGAAAATCATCCTTCATTGAGTGAATAGGGGTAGAGGGTGTAAGAGTTTTCTCCATCTACTTCAGGTAGGTAGAGAAGAATGAGTTGAAGGATTGAGTTGAGATAAAAACATAGTTTATCCAAAAGTTGTAAAGTTAAAATTTTGAGTGTTTAGTGTGAGTCAAGACACCTCTTAGAAGATGGATTAGAAGAGGTAGAGTAGGATTTGCTATTGTGGCAATAAGACAAGATGAAGTTATAAACATTGTAAGGGTTATGCAAGTGAAGTTCATTACTACTTATGGGTCAAGAGTTGGTGTGAGTAAAAGAAATGATAAAGAGTTAGGATTAAAATATATACAAATAGTTCATACAAAGAAATTAGATGCAAGAGAAGCCAAGTATGAGCATATGAGCCATATTTTTATAGATATTAACATGTATGTTTTGACAAAAAAAGAGAAGGAAGTGGACATCAATTCATTACTAGGATCAAGGAAAAAGGTGCCCCCTAAAAGATGGAAATGAGGAGAAGGACCTTGAATGTTCAAGTGTAATAGCATAACATATGAGAATGATTGAATCTTTATTTTATTTAGGTGAGAAGAAGGAACTAACATGCGAGCATTTTGAAGAAGAATAAATCTTTGTGGAAGAGGATATGAAGGTGTCAATTGTTGAGCCTAAGGAAGGGAACAATAGAACTATATTTTTTAAAGGGCATAAAAGTGAGGTCAATAAAGTGCAAACAGGGTACTGAGTGAAGAAGGTAATAGTGTTGTACAACTAGTGAAAACAATAAATTGGTAGAAGAAAGAAGACCAAAAATGGATTGATGGTGTGCAAGTTCCATCAATGCAGTTGAAAAAAATTTAGATTAATTAGTCTAAGGCACAAGAAGGGAGGAAGGGAACACTTAGATAATAAATTAAAAAATGAGGATGAGTAAAAATTGGGTCAACAAATATGGGTGGGTAAAAACACACATGAGGCCTGAGAGAGAAAAAATAAAGGAAAGAGAGGTAAAGGAAAACAATTTATAGCCCAGTAGGTGGTTGGAAAAAGAGAGAAGTAGAGACACAAGTACCTCACATGGTTGGAAGGGTACACCTCAAACTATTCAATGGGTCAAAATGATGATTCTAGTATCCAACTTAAATTTGTGAATACTATGCCCATAAACTCTTACTTAGCATGTATGATGCATGGATATCTTAGGGGTACTGCAACATCACATCACACGAAAGGAATTAGGTGCTTTAAAGGCACACAATAGATAAAATGAATTGAGCCTTCTTTGGTCAAAGGTCATATTGAACATAAATGAAGGTAGATAGTCATCATATAGAAGTGAAGACTTATCAAATGGAAGTGAATAATCACCATACGAGAACAAAGCATCGTCATATGAAAGTAAAGAATTAGCTCCAATGTGAAGAGTTGACTCAAATATGAAGATAAAAGAGAGGAAGTGTTGGGAAACTAGTCTTTAATTTATTTTTCAATATTGAGGAAGGGGGGCTCTTTGAGAGGACAATGAAGGGATGATTTTATTTTTGATAAAACAAGATTCTTGGATAAGGATGGAAAATTTAACTTGAATTTTTGTAAAGAGAGATCAAGTGAATTATACAATTTTTTAAAATCTCATCATTAATTTTAAAATTTAAGTTGTTGCTCATAATTCCTTTGTGCTTCTAAAAATAAAAATAAAAAAATAATTATTTAAAAAATAAAAATAAAAACCACAAAAACTCTAAAATGCAAATAAAATAAACAATAGAATAAATAAAATATAATTTTTTAATAAAAATAAAAAAATAAAAAATTAATATAATAAATAAAATAATTTTAAAATATCAAAAAATAACTCTTTAATTAAATAAAATATCTCCAAACTATATCTCTTATAAATATATTTAAAATATTTATACTATTTACTTATACATTCTTAAAAATATAATAAAAAACAATATCTTTATTAATACTAAATTAAAATAAATAAATTGTCTTGAGAACATTAGGACTATAGATTTGAATTCTCTTAACATCGGTAAGCTACACATGCAAATTTATGCTACATAATTGTTATTGTTAGCTTTGTTTTTAAAATTTCATGGGCTATCTGAATCTCAAAAAAATATATTTCTTTTAACTGATTGGAGGAAAACAATTGAAAAATATAGAGACAGGTTGCTTGCTTCCTACTGTACTAGGCGTTAATATAGTTTGACTTGCTAAATTTTTATTAAACTGTAAAAAAATATTATAAGCAAAATATAATATAGTATTTATATTTGTAATATATATCATTTTATAATTTTTGTTATAAAAAGATGAATTAATTTACAATAGAATATAACTTTTTTAAATATTCTCTAATATGAATTTAGAAACTTTGAGATTTTTATAGTAGTTATCTTTTTTTTATATTAATATATGTGATTTATATTATTATTATAAAAATATATATTAGTTTAGAATCTTTTCAAAATAGAATATAATTATTTTTAACTTTAAAAATATATTTAGCAAGATTTGTTTTTAATATGAACTTAGAAACTTTTGTTAATTGTTAATTATATCAGTAGATTTTTATATTTATTATTAATAATTATAATTGTTTTCTGATTTTTCAAGATATTGCATTTATAAAAGATTGTATATAAAAATTCATAAATTAAACATTTTTTTTTTACAGACATTTAAATGACCAAACCGTCATAAAAATTTGATATGACAGGTAGGGGTGGCCGTCAAATTCCAGACCTGAGCCGTGTTATCAAACATAATTCAAAAATTCATATACCTCTTGAAAAGGCAGATATACACCTGTACCGATCAGTTTTTTTCAAAAATTCATATACCTCTTGAAAAAGCAGATATACACCTGTACCGATCAGTTTTTTCCAACGGCCATATTTTTTAGGATATGCACTTGAAAAAGCAGATTACACCTGTACCGATCAGAGTACATTTACAACATTGTGGTTATTCATTCATGGCAGGCTTATTCATAATTTCATAATATGCCCAAAATGTGATAAGTGGAAAAAATTTAATTTCGTGAAACCTGAACTTTCACAGTGCGGTCCAATATCAAGTAATGGATTCATAACATTTCTATTCCAATGTAGTTTTCTCAATGCTTGTAGAAGGCTGAAGCCATATTCATACATGGCTCAGCTCTTTTTCCTTTGCATTTTCTTGCCACACTAAGTTCTTCTTCCCCTGTTTTGCCCTGTCATTCCACTTGCCATAAAAATAAAAAATATCTTTATGATTTCCCTTTTCTTGATTTCTTGTCTGTGGTGTGGAATTGGTTTTAGCTGTGGTAGATTTCAACATTGGACTACTCTCATATGTGGAAAATGAAAACTGAGGTTGAATTGTTCGGCTGTTTCAATCTTTACTGTTTCTATACCCTCTGTCTCTGTCTCCGTCTCTCTTCATCTACAATTTCGGATCGATTAAATTCAAGGAGTTCATAAATAAGCAGGTATGTAGCGTAATAACTAGTGGGGGTAACCTACAATCTACCTACTGACTTTTGTGCCAAATTCAATACAAATTCTGGCTTCAGGGTTGACAAGGAAAGAGGTATCAATAATACTCAGCTTTAGCGTTTGCTTTCAATTCGGCATCGATAATTGTTGGAGGTGAGAAATGGTACTGTTTGGTTTGAATACTTGTATTGCATTTCATTCTTTGGGTATTGTTGTATTGACAGGGCTGGGAATCTGAATGGCAGGATTAGACAAAGATTGGGAGGTGAAGATGGGATACCCACTTGTACTTTCCCTATGTTGTTTGGGGTTGAAGACCTTCACCTTCAATATGCTGTAACTAATTGATCTTCAACTTCAACTTGTACTCTATATATAAACCCCATGTATGACATTGAATTCGTTTCTCTAATGCATTAATTGTTATGCCATTTGATTCTTTTGAATTGAAAGTGTGATGTGGGTGCTGGCTGATGTGTTTGCTATGGTATTATGAATTATCATCGCATGTTCATAATACTGGGAATGAGATTGCTTCTGCATTTGGGTTTTACCATCCAAAGAAGACGCTTGGTGAACCTGATTCAAGATCCCAAATGCATGTGGATAAATATTAAATTTCATCAATTTTAACTATCCTTGCCAAATCCAATGTAAGCATCTACAAATGTCGAAGGTACGCAACCCCAAATTCTGCAGCACTTCAATAAATCTCTGCTAAATATTATCCAATTTCACGTCATTATTTTATGGTAAATTGTAGGGCACTCATCTCAAGCAATTGTAAGAGTTGCAAACAGAACCTAATATTTAGTGAACAATTTATTTGCTTAGGCATGTATGCTTTAACCTTCTGGGTGCCCTGCTATGTAATTCAATACAAATTCTGGCTTCAGGGTTGACAAGGAAAGAGGTATGAATAATACTCAGCTTTAGCACTTGCTTTATGTTGGGTATGAATAATTGTTGGAGGTGAGAAATGGTACTGTTTGGTTTGAATACTTGTATTGCATTTAATGCTTTGGGTATTGTTGTATTGACAGGGCTGGAAATCTGAATGGCAGGACTAGACAAAGGTTGGAAGGTGAAGATTGCACTTACTCTATGTTGTTTGGGGTTGAAGACCTTCACCTTCAATATGCATCTTCAAGTTCAAGTTCAAGTTCAAGTCTATATATAAACCCCATGTATGACAATGAATTCGTTTCTCTAATGCATTAATTGTTATGCCATTTAATTCTTTTGAATTGAAAGTGTGATGTGGGTACTGGCTGATGTGTTTGCTGTGGTATTATGAATTATCATAGCATGTTCATAATACTGTGAATGAGATTGCTTCTGCATTTGGGTTTTACCATCCAAATAAGACGCTTGGTGAACCTGATTCAAGAACCCAAATTCATCTTGATAAATATTAAATTTCATCAATTTTAACTGTCCTTGCCTAATCCAATGAATGCATCTACAAATGTCGAGGATTTATTAATAAGCAGGTACGCAGCCCCAAATTCTCCAGCACTTCAATAAATCTCTGCTAAATATTATCCAATTTCATGTCATTTTTTTGTGGTAAACTGTAGGGCACTCATCTCAAGCAATTGTAAACATAACTTAATATTTAGTGAACAATTTAGTTGCTTAGGCATGTATGCTTTAACCTTCTTGGTTCCCCGCTATGTAATTTTCCACATATCTGGCAATAATCGCCATGTTTACTAGTAATTTAGGGCATTTTGTTTTGTTCCGTTTTGGTCTATTATGTTGCTATTACTGTGGCCGCAAATCTATAGCTACTGTTTTTCTATTAGCTGTTAGTGAAACAAAAACTTGTTTATATGCTTTTTTGTTTGTGTTTTTATGGCAATTTTTTAGTTTCTTATCAATCCATTGCGCTTTCCATCTTTTTTGATTTGCTGTTAGTAGTTTGGCTCAGGCCGCTGAATATACAGAACATAAAAGTTTTTCCATTATGATGCATAAAATTAATAGAACATATCTAGCCAAAAATCTCTCAACATAACCTTTTACCTTCGAAATACTACAAGCTTAAAAGAATATTTGGGAAATACTATAAACTTAAAAGAATATTTTGAATTAATCAATGAAGACATTAGCGCCTCTGATCATCTTTTGGCAGTCTCTCAAAACAATTTTGTCAACTCCTGCTCCAAAACTTTAGGTGTTTACTCCATGTGATTATGATGATTTTTGCCAGAATAAATCGGTACACCACAAAATATAACGAATGTCACATGAAAACAAAATGGGAAACTATTCCCACATAATGGAATGTTGATTTTGAAGTTAAAGGTTGAAAATATGAAAGAAATATAATAGACTGTAGAGACTATTCTCTGCATAAAGTAGCTATGATGGACCATGCTGATTATATTTGGTCAAAGCATGTAAAATTTTTTAAGTTTGCCTAACTATGCCTTAAATGTTTTAGTGAGGAAGTCAATACAACTTGAGCAACTAATACATTTAATGACTCCTGAAGTTTAACATCTGCAACTGTCCAATGTTTTGGTTGGTGGTAAAGTCCTCAGAGCAATAATTGAAATAATTAAATCTGAATAAGATATAAAAGAATTTCGTCTATTTCTTTTACAGCATTTTATTTCTGAGTTTTAATTTTACTTGTAATATTTTATTCTTAACATCATCTGTAGATCTATTAATCTTTTTAAAGTTTTTTTTTAAGAATTTTTTTCTAATTATTTAAATTCATTTGTATAGTATAAAGATATTTAGAATATTTTAATTAGTTTTAGATGTTTCTTAAGTGTCAATGGTTATTTGACTACATTTGTGATTAATGCTGAAAGTTCAAACCCAACATTATTGAAGGGAAACTTGCATTTTGTGTTTAGTTTCAAATAACAACTGCAATAGGGGAGGAAATTCCAAAGATGAAGCATAAAGTATGCTGAAGAAAGTTGAGGAAAAGTAAGTGGAGTATTTTTCTCAATTGTTCATGTTTCTCTAAAAAAGATGAAGGTAATAAATTGAAATCAATGTAAAAATTTCTACATTTGCTGCCATTTCTGTCAAAAGCTGTACATTTTAAAGTTTTGCCATTGTCACTACAATTTTGTTGTCATTTTTTGCAGGGTATGCATTCATACAGTCATGTACATTTCATTGTTACTAGAATTTCTGCATACATTCTACATGGTTTGTAGGGTAAACCTTAATCTACATTTCTACAAATTTCATAGAAATAGAGTGAATGCAAGGGTGATTGATGCTTAAGGAAGTTTTCAGGGTTTAATTTTCTGAATGATTTTATAGTTGTTTTTCGACATAAAATGAATTTGAGTTTTAATTCTTGGTTGATTCTCCAGGTTATATGAATTGCAAAATTAGCTTGCAAAGGGATCAATAGGAGGCAAGTATTTTTTATTTTGTTTAAAATGATTTTATTTTTTAATTTTTAAATCTTAATTGATAAGTTTTTTATTTATCTATAATTTTAAAATTGTTATTTTTCCTACAATTTCTTTGTCCTAAATTCATGAAACTCTAGCTATTTCATTAATTTTGCTTCAATTTTTTTTTCTTATTTTTTAAAACCTAAGTTGCTATGATTTTTGTTTATATAATTTTAAACTCTTAATCACTGTTAGTATTTCCTATTTTAGTCTAGATGATTCTTTTCTTTAGTTATTCATTCATTGTGGTTAGAGTTTCCATAAGTGTTTTTCCTTATGAAACCCTATAGCTATATTATTCAAGTCTTTGAACAAAAGATTTTAATTCCCTTTTGGCATCCTTAAATATAATTACAAGCACATTAGATTATGTTTACTCATAAAATTAAAATACATGTTTATGGAGATAGTAGATACTCAAACTATGTGATATAAAACATATTTCTCAAACTAATCTGGTTGACAAAATTACTATCAAACATAAGACTTTACCATTCAAAAATACTTTATAGGTTTCTCCCATCATTATGTTGAGAAGAAAGAAAGAAGATAGAGGTGAATTAGATGAGAAAAACCTATGTTTGTGAAAGTAACTAGACATAAACATACTGAAGCATATGCAAATAAATTAAAGCAAGGGGGGTGAACTAAAAATGGTTGAAACCCCCGATCCACAATGTTAAAATACAGTAGACTAAAAATGGTCAAAGATTGTTCACAAGCTCATTGAAACTTTGACCATCCTTAAGTTTGGGCCAAAGGCTAGAGAATTATGTCTAATCTAGTGCACTTTGACACTTTATAAAGGCTAGAGCATGACAACATCATTATGCTGAGAAGAAAGAAAGAAGATAGAGGTGAATTAGATGAGAAAAACCTATGTTTGTGAAAGTAACTAGACATAAACATACTGAAGCATATGCAAATAAATTAAAGCAAGGGGGTGAACTAAAAATGGTTGAAACCCCCGATCCACAATGTTAAAATACAGTAGACTAAAAATGGTCAAAGATGTTCACAAGCTCATTGAAACTTTGACCATCCTTAAGTTTGGGCCAAAGGCTAGAGAATTATGTCTAATCTAGTGCACTTTGACACTTTATAAAGGCTAGAGCATGACAACTTTCCTTAATGTTGCCAACACAACAAAAAAAAAGAGACTATCTAAAACACTTGTTAGAAAAAAAGAAAAAAATAAAATTTGGTGTTCATTGTGGAGAATTATTTTTCCATCTTCCAAATTTTCAGGGTTAATAAGATTGTTTATCTTTACTTAACATTTCCATGTATAATATGCTAGAAAATCATTTTCCCCCTTTTTAAGCAATATTCAAGGGTTATGTAACTTATTGTCAATTTACAAAATGAAAAACTTAATTCTACTAAAACCTTCTAATTCTAATCATGATTAGTCATTGTAGATAATTTAGTTTAGGAATATATATAAATAATCGATTCTCTTGTTCTTTAGATACTTATTCCATTCTATGAGGCTAAATGGAACATTTTGAAGGGATGTTAATTTAGGAATATATATTAGTAATCTTATTGTTCTATAGGCATATATTCCATTCTCCTAGTATGAGGCTCTTGATTGAAAGAATTCAAAGGTGTTTCAAAGCAACATTTTTATTGCATATTACACTCTGACCAGCTAGCA
>VDFB02096576.1:0-16782 GCA_007258455.2 Sequoia sempervirens | reverse complement strand
TCCCAAGCCCTATTTAATATTTACATCATCACTAATAGGCTTTAATTAACCCATATTGTGCATCTTGAGGTTCAAATTGATTAAATAACCAACAAAGTTGCAATTTTAACCTTAATTCCTTATCTCCTAGCTTCTTAGTTGTTGGAATGGCCCTTGTGGGACCCATTTTCCATGCATGGTGAAGCAGTCCTATCTAGGTGGGACCCACTCACTACATGTGGCGAATGAGTCCTACCTAGCCCCATTTTGACCTTTGAGTAGGAAAAAGTGATTTAAAGTTTAATTTCACTACATGTCGGCCCGTGATGAGGTATAATCAAGATACTAAGGCACAATTATATATAAATAAGCTTTTTTATCCTCATTTTACAACTAACAACTCTTTTTTACATTTCTCATCACTAATTCATCATCTATCTTCTCATCCAAATCAAACAAGCTAGGGTTTCTTCATTAGAAGTCATCAAGTTAGCTTTCTAAAGCATTCAAGGGTTGGATCTTCATGTATTACTATTGAATTTCAAGATAAATCATCATGGAAAGGTAATAAATTCCATTTTGAATGTTTCATTACTTCCTTTCATCATTTTGGTTAAATGACCTAAAAGGGGTTTGACCAAGGAAAACCCCCATGCCCTAACCTTCAATATTTCTTGTTTTCTTCTTGTGTGTTTACAGATCCAGGACTCTTGGAAGCTTGGAAATAATTTAAAATCAAGTTAAAAAGTCATTCAAGTCATCTCTTCATCATTCATGTCAAAGAATCAACAAAAAGTCACTTTCAGACCCAAATCTGACAATTTCAGAAGCGGACACCTGTAGAGAGAAAAAGTGCAGATCTAGCTCCACAAAATCAACTCTTGAATTTGTAGATTCCTGTAGGTGGACTAATTCACCACCCATGTTGAATGAATCCCATTTGTAGGCCTAAAAAATGGTTTTATTAGAATTTAGCTCTAGGCAATCAAAAAACATGTTTTAGAACTTTTCACTAGAAGAGGATTTATTCGTCATGCATGGAAAATCAGTCCTAGTGGCCATTAACAGTGAGTTCTTTGACATTCTAGAACCTTCCAACAATAGTTAATCTTCCTGTAGGTGCACTATGTTCAGTCTCATCAATTTTTGTTTTCATTTGTTTAGGTTTCTAGTTCATATTTGCAATCAACATTGTGTTTTTCAACATCTTGTATTAGATTATTTTACATTCATTTATTTGCATTTATAATAATTCAAACACATCTACACATGCTACACATCAATATCCCATCCATCCTTATAGTTAATCTTGATTGAAACATTGAGCATTTTGGCCCATCTTTCCCCTTTTAGGTGAAAAACCATAAAAGAACAAGGAATGATTTAGGTGCCAAAATCCTTTGTTTCATCTACAAACCAGGGAAATTCTCTCCATAATTCCATACCTATGGTTTTTATGCTTTGTAACTCATTTTCCTTCAGCCCTAGTTCCATTTCCTTTATCTTTCTATGATCAAATTCTTCCAATTCAACTCCTTTCATCTTCAGTGAAATGATGCCACTTGATCCTCTATCCATTTTCATGCTTATCTTTCTTAAATTCATTATTGTTCAATCAAAGCTCCTTCCTTTTCCCTTCGTCCCCTTTGTAAACTGAGAAATAGTCCCTGAGTATTTGTAATAATTCCTTCAAATTACTTCAGAATTGCTTCAAATCACCTTGAGATCACTCCAAGACACCTTCAAACTCTTCAAATGCTTAAGTGATCAGAAAGACTTATGAATTTTACTTTATATTTCATTATTTTTCCTTAATTCACATTAAATGTGACAGACTTCAAAAATTTCTAAACATTCTTCCAAACACAAAAAATCCTAATTTGATCCACAAATTAGCATGCCAACTTATTTTCTTCCAATTTCTTTTTCACAACCTCTATTTATTCATTCTTCACAATACATCTTCATGCCAACCTTTGATATGCCATCCATCTAGGGGGGTTTTATAGTTGTCTAATAATGCTCCCCCTAAGACGATGCTAGGTCTAATTCCCAGAGAAATTATACGTACGAGATGAGGGCACAGATGCATCAGTAGTTTCAGGTTCTTTCTTCCTCCATATCTTATTCATCTCTTGCTTCACCTCTTCTTTGTCAATTTTCTTTACTGGTTCATTCTTCTCTACCAGAGAATATTGCTTTCCCTTCTTACTTTTGTTGACTTTCAAGATATGTCCAAGTTTGTTACAATTATAGCATACAACACTTTTTTTATTAGTCTGACCTTCATTACTTCTTGATCTACATTGATTTGATTTGTGTCCATACTTGTTTCATGTATAGTAATAGCCACCAAAAGATTGATTCATTCTTCCTCCATTAAACTAATTGATCATCTAGGTCTTGCATTCACTAGCCTTATGTCCAATTTTATTGCACAGAAAACATTGTCCAGAGAAGGAACCAGAAAATTGATTCATCCTGCTTCTGCACTCAGTTTCCTTATGACCATATTTATTATAGGAAAAGAAAATACCATTGAAGGATGGATGCTTTTGTGCATTAGGTTGTCTCATAGGTGATATCCTTGTAAAATTTCTTGAATTTCTTTTCTGTTGCCCTTTGTCTTGAGTCTTTTGGTTGTCTTTTGAGCTTTCACCTAATTCATTTCCCAAGACACCTTTGTCTTTATTCGATTTCTTTCCTACAAGTAGTTCTTCAAGCTTGTCAGAGCTAGATCTAAAATTGTTCTCACATATTTTTTTCCTTCTCCAGTTCTACTCTCAAGTTTACTACCTCTTGTTCAAGTTTAGTGCATTCATCAAACTTGTTCTGCACCATTGTATTTAGTCATTCTTCAATTCTTTTCTTTTCTTATACAATCACTTTTAATCTATTGATCTCTTGTTTCTGCTACTTACTCACTTCTCTATGTCTCCTTGAATTTCTTCAATTGTTCTTTCAATTTTTGGATACATTCATTAGCCTCATCTAGATTCTCTTTCAAGTCTTTGTTTTCATTTTTTTCCTTATCAAGATCTTCAAGTGCAGTCTAGAGTTCTTCTTTATCATCCATTTGATTAACCTTCAGGATCTTCCTTAAGCAGTTAAGCTCTACACCAAGGAACCAAAGCTCTGATACCAATTGTTAAAATGTGTAGGACAACTGAGAGGGAGGGTTGAATCAGTTATCACAAAATTTAAACACAAAACTTCAAACAATTATTAACTTCACAACCACACTATTTTGTTATTAAGTATGAACATGAAATGCAAATAACAGAAAGAAAAATCAACACAAAGAACACCATATTTTACGTGGAAAACCAAATGAGGTAAAAACCACGGTGAGGATTAACTCACAATATAAGGTAGTTGCAAAACTGAATATATAAGGGCTCACTGCCTAGAATAGGACTCATTGTCCGGATACAAAAGCTCACTACTTACAAGGAGGCTCAGTGCCTACAAAAGATTACAAAACAAAATTGGCTACACATCCAGAATGAACTGAAGAGAGTGCACCTAACAAGTGTTGATATAGTTCCAATGATATTCAATAAACTATCTTAACACACTTCATCATCTTCACACTTTTCGTATTCACAACTTCTCACACACAACTTCTTCTTCTCATCCCAATCTTCAAATATGTCCAACATATATGCTCGATCCATTTGTAAGCATCAATTAGGTCAACCTAATTAGATGCAATCCATGTTTATCAAAAACACCAAATGTCGGCCTCAAGAATTAACAAAATATTCCAAAAACAATTCAAAAATTCTCAACACGCTACATCATGTTAGCATAGACCTAAGATAGGTCACACATACATCTGCATAAAAAAAATTGATTCACCATATCACAATTTTTCATGAAGTCGGCCAGAAATAGACTTAATTGCAAAAAGTAATCAACAGAATAATGTTGATACACCATACAAGCACCAGAGCATGAGAGATTTTGAATATGCATTCTTTCAACACCCATAAACTATTTCCCAAAACTACAAGCAGCAACTATCAGCCATGGAGGATTGTGGACCAAAATACCAGAGGGTGTAGCTTGTATACTAGTTCAAATTGGACCAAAATACTGGTTCAAGCAATAACTTAGTCTTGTAGTTGCAACTCATATAACATGGTGACATCAATGACAACACAAAACTGCAAAGTAGGCCATGCTTCTTCATTCCTCCAACAGATGCTTCAGCTCATCAATCTACTTTGCATAAGACTAATGCTCATCATATCTTATAATTGTGTAATATGCACATTTTGGTCAATCATTCTTAGATGAGTCCCATTTAGAAGAGGAAGAATAATATGATGTATCTTGTGAATTTAATTCCTTAGATTTCTTATGTGACTTTGAATTCTTTTTCCTATTTCTTTCATTTCCCATTTAAATCATTTAGATCTTTGTTGCATGGTGATATAATAAGAGAATATGATTTTAAAGAATTCAATGAGCTGGTTTGTACAAGTTTTTCCTACTCCTAAGTGAGTTATGTAAAAAAATAATAAAGTGAAGGCACAAAAAATATAGTACCAAGTGTTCTTAATGGTGTAAAAGGTAAACACAAAAATTGAATAATTAGGACCAAGCTTGGAAAGCATAGAAAGAATCAATTGAATCTCATATTTCTTAATACCACAAGTTATGTCAACTATAATTTGAGAGACTTAATTTTGGTGAAGAATTCCTAAATTATATCAAAATAATGAGGATTCAAATCAATAAGCTCATTCTCTAACTAAAATCATTTGAATCAATCTTTCTTTCTAAACAAGGACTCCAATCAAGTCCATATTTTAGTGGGTGTGGTGAAAGATTCAAGATGAAAGAGAAGATCAAGATACATAGGCATGAATAGTCTACCAAAAGCCTCATCACACCTATTAAATGATTTTCTCTTCTCAATAGCTCTTGTAGGTTCAATTTATGTACCCATGGTCACTCTATACAACTTTTATTTCTTCAAATATATATCCATTTATTTTATCTAACAATATTAGTTGTATGGAGTGACTTGAGGAATATGCATTTATTCCAAGATTATTTGATATAATAAAGTACAAAAATGAAATAATATAAAAATATAGACCCCCTTAATGCAATAAAATTGCCTTTGGCCCTAAAATATTGACCTATTTGCAAGTTTACCAAGCAAAGAACCAAAAAATGAAAATATGAGATATGATTGAAATAATATATACCTAGTTAACTTTTTGGGAAAATAAACTTGAGATCTATGTAGAGGATTGAATCATCTTTCTAATGCCATTTGAATTGATAAAATTTGATAACCAAGTCAAATTTTGTAACTAGAGTAGAGCACCAAACACTGGGACAATGCATAGGGGTGGTAGATGAGTGGGGAGCATAGAGAAGGTAGCACCACAACAAAATATTGGCAATGATGGGAAAGTACACCAAGTAATATTCTAGTTGAATATTTCTCTACCACCTAATAAAGATTAATTTTAATTTTAGAAAAATGATATTTTATTAATTTAAAATAGGCACTGCAAACAAGAAAACCTACCAAAGTATTTTAAAAAACTTGCAAAATTTCTTTTATACCAAATTTTTAGCTGATAGGCTATTTGTGTCAACTTTGCTCATAATTTTCATCTACCTCCTAGATTTTTGGCCTTCTGATGGCCTTGAAAAAGGTGGTAGAGGTAGTTGTTGGCTGCTTTGGGAATAGGGTGGTGTTTGTTAGGCCTCGTGGATAGAGAAGGCTTTGGGTGTACTAGGGATGGTCATAATAATAGCTACCGTATAACGCCTCGAGGAACAAAATGAATGTCTGGGAAATTTTCAATAATGCATTGTTTGGTGTTGTTATGTTACTATACCTGATATGAGAGTTGTGAGTGATGAGGGTAAGCTTCTATGAGGGAGGAAGCTCGATTAAGCTTTGTGTAGCTTCTATGAAGGTGGGTGGAGGTTATTTTGTGTTTTTTTGCATAGGCGGATGGTTGGAAATGCAAAAGAAAAGTGTCGCTTGTGATAATATTTTTCCCATTTTTGTGCAGGAAAGTTGGCGAGAAGAGGTGCGTGTCAAAGAAACCCTTGGCAATATTGTTTGATTTGTGGTTCACGGTCTATGGTAGGCTATATTGCTTGATTTTTCATAAGCTACTATTGATTTATGGTTCACGTTTTGTGTGTATGGTTTTTCATGGATTTGATACTGTGATTTTTTGTGGGTTTCTATTTATGGTTTCTGTTAATTGCGTATGTTTGCAGGCTTGGAGAAACAAGGAAGCCTGGAGAAAGGTTGTAGAAAAAAGTTTGTTTGAAACAAGTGGGAAGAGGTGCATATGGAAAAAATTGTTTGCATTATTGTTTGATTTGTGGCTCGTCATTTTTGGTAGCCAATATTTTTTTATCTGCAATAAGGTACTATTGATTGCTTCTAATTTTGATAAGGGGTTGTTGATAAAAGACTATATTGTTTGTGAAAACAAGTATTTTTTTGGTTTAAGGTTCACGTTTTGTGTTTATGGTTTTGCATGGGTTCCTATCTGTCATTTTTTGTGTTTTGTGGGTTTCTTCGTCTAGGTCGGTCTTTAAACTAATATTGTTTGATTTATGGCTTCCGGTTTGTGGTTATGGTTGCAATGGAATAAAATAGTCAATCCTATATGCTTTGTGTTAGCTTCCATTGGGCATTGTCAATTATAGTTCTATTGCTTAAGTTGTATTGTTTCATTTGGGAGGTGTTGTTGAAAAGGCTATATTTTTTTTAGTTTTCGAGGTTGTGTTGAGAAAGGAGTGTTTTTTGTATGGGTTTGTTACTATCAATTTTCAAAGGGTTTTTGTTTAATGTTTACGTTTTGTGGGTATGTTTGGAATGGAATAAAATTGTTGAGTTTATGGAGTTTTTGTCAATTGTTATTGTATAGCTCAGACTATATTGTGGCTTTCTACATCTGGGTGATTGTTGAAACCAATGTTGTTTGATTTATGGCTTTCATTTTTTGGTTATGGATTAAACAAAATAAAATAATTAATGTTTTTGATTCTATGTTTGGTTACATTAGGTACTATTGATTATTGTTCTTTTCCTTAGGCTCTATTGGGTATATTTTAATATCAATATATATGTGTATATATATATATATATGTATATATGTGTACATGTATAAATATACATACATACATACATATATATATATATATATTTCGTGGGTCTCTCTTTATGACTTGCATTTAGTGGATATGTTAGCAACGGGGAAAATTTCTTGACCTTATGTAGTTTTTGTCGATTGTTACTGTATAGCTCAACCTATATTGTCTCATTTTTCGGTCAGGTTATGTTCAAAAGGCTATATTGTTTCAACTTTCAATAAGGTGTTGTTCATAGAAGAGAATAGTATTTGTTAAAACAAACTTATGTTTCATTTATGTATGCGTTATATGGGTTAATTTTCAACAAGTTTCTCTTTAATATTTGTGTTTTGTGGATATGTTTGCAATGGGATAAAATTGTTGAGTTTATGCAATTTTTGACAATTGTTATTGTATAGCTCAAGCTATATTGTGGCTTTCAACATCTAGGTCATTGTTGAAACCAACATTGTTTGATTTATGGCTTTGGTTTTATGGTTATGGTTGGAACAAAATAAAATAATTACTGTTGTTGATTATATGTTTGGTTACATTAGGTATTATTGATTAGTGTTGTCTTCCTTAGGCTATATTGGGTGTATTTTAATATTAATATATATGTGTGTATATATATATATATATATGTATATATGTGTTGATATATACATATATTTATATATATTACAATTTTGTGTTGTTGATTGTATTTATGTATATAGTTTGTCATTGTTAGTTTTGGAGAATGCGTTGTTGAGAAGGCTATATTGTTTCAATTTTTTGATAGGGTTGTGTTGAGAAATGAGTATATTTTAACTTGGGTTTGTTTCTATGAATCTTTGTGGATTTCTGTTTATGGCCAAAATTTTGTGGATATGTTTGGAATGGAATAAAATTGTTGGTGTTATGTACCAACCCCACTAGACAGAAACCATAGATCAAATAGAAATAACCATTAACCTATGAAAAGAACAAGCATATTAAGTAGCAAATATGAATATTGTCTACATCTGATTTCAGATAGATACGTGTTTGCACATAGGGATGAATAATGTGTGTCTCTAATTTCACATACATATGTATACATAGGCTAACTGAAATGAGGAATAACAAGACAAGGGCTATTGTCCACCCTATGTTATGAAAAGAATAAGTAGAGCAACAAATATATATGGATGGTGTTTACATCTAATTTGCAATTTGATAGGGTTGTGTTGAGAAATGAGTATATTTTAACTTGGGTTTATTTCTGTGAATCTTTGTCGATTTTTGTTTATGGCCACCATTTTGTGGATATGTTTGGAACATAATAAAATTGTTGGTGTTATGCACCATCCCCACTAGATAGGAACCATAGATCAAATATAAATTTCCATCAACCTATGAAAAGAACAAGCATATTAAGCAATAGATATGAATATTGTCTACATCTGATTTTAGATAGATACATGTGTGCACATAGGGATGAATAATGTGTCTCTAATTTCACAAACATACGTATGTATACATAGGCTAACTGAAATGAGGAAGAACAAGACAAGGGTTGTTGTCCACCCTATGTTATGAAAAGAATAAGAAGAGCACCAAATATATACGGATGGTGTTTATATCTGTTTTGACATACATAGATATCCACAGTGGAGAAAAGAGGAATAAAACACTACAGAATAGACACATACTTTTTTCCATACATATATCTATAAGCAAGAGATTTGTACATATACATCCAACACATGGAATAGATGTATTTAGGGTTGCAAAACAAATTCCACATTAATATATATGTCTCAAAAGTTAGTTGCAGAGGAATAAAACATTCTATATAAATGCTTAGAAAGAAAAATCTATACAGACATATATGTATCCAAAGCTATGTGTAGACAACAGCCATATATATCCATAGGTGGACCTCAAACATGTGAATATTGATTTTTTGTGGGATTCTTTTAATGGATTCCATTTTTTGTGGGCTCCTTTTATTTAATGGACTCCATTTTTTTCTTGTGTTTGTAACATAATAAAAAATTTAAGATGGTGTAGATTTTGTTGATTGTTGTTGGGTGGCTTGGGTTATATTCCTCCATTGGTTTGTTGCTCTGTATTTAAATGAAACAATATTCTTATCATTGTTGGGTGGCTTGGGTTATATTCCTCCATTGGTTTGTTACTCTATATTGTTAAATGAAACAATATTGTTATCAACAGTGACAAACCCATACAAAGAACATCCCTACAAAAGTCGAACCATAAATCAAACAATATTGGTGTGAACAAACTATATAGTTTTTTTTCAACACAACCTTATCAAAAAGCTAACAATATACCCTAAAACAATGTAACTTGTTAAACATTAACTATTTCATTGCAAATATATATATATATGTATGTATATATGTATATATATGTATATATATGTATAAAATGTATATATATGTATAAATGTATAAAATGTGCATAAATGTATATATATGTATATATATGTATATGTATATATGTATATATATGTATATATGTGGTATATGTATATATATGTATATATATATATGTATGTATATTTATGTATACATATATGTGTGTGTATATATGTATGTATATATATGTATTTATATGTATATATATATATATGTATTTATATGTATATATATATATATATATGAATATATATATATATATATATGTTTTTATACATACATACATATATATATATGTATGTATTTATATGTATATGTATGTATGTATATGTATATGTATATATATGTGTATATATAAGTATGTATATGTATATGTATATATAATGTCCAAACCATTGACTGTTTTGTTGCGTTGCAACCATAGACGGTAAATGGAAGCCACAAATGAGACAATATAGCCTAAGGTGGGCATCAGTAACATGAACTACGTGACATTAACTATTTTATTCCATTGCAACCATTACCATAGAATGCTGAAAATCACAGTTACAGACCTATGCAAAACCTTTAGCACAAAAGGGTGGTCCATATATAGCTTATGTGTATACATATATATGTATATGTATATTTGTATGTGTATATGTATATATATGTATGTATATTTACATCTACCTATAATGTTCATAATATTTGGTATTTTATTACGTATATATGTATATATGTGTGTGTGTGTGTATGTATATATATGTGTATATATATATGTATATATGTTGGACTCAGGGAACACTAAGAGGGGGGGTGAATCAGTGTTCATCAATTTTAAACTTTAAATATGGATCTTAAGCCATTCACACCACATAAATAGAAGTAAAGATGCAATCACATGAACAAGATAATCAAAGCACCATAACACTAATATTTTTACGTGGAAATCCTGTCAGGGGAAAAACAATGGTGGAGATTAATCCACAATTATACTCTATTAAAAGTATGAAAAAAAGGGAATGCACTCACATTCAGACGCACTTCCTAGAGCTCACTACTCAAAATAAGGAAGGCTCACTGCCTTACAAAGTGTTTGTGATTAGAACAAAAATTGAACTGAGAGGATAGCATCTCCAAATGCCTAGATTCAGTCCCAATGAAGCTCAGTACATGATCATCAGCCCTTCAAACTGATTTTGTATTTCTGCTCTACTCTTCTCTATTTTTCTGCCCTTTTGAAAATGTGCATAGATATCTCAATCACCCTTCTAATACTCGCACACACACCTATTATGTGCTTAACACATATTTGCATACTTCCACACTTTCTTCTCACATGCTAAATGAATTATCGATCTAATATATATACCCGCTAACAAATATTTCATCACTTCAGGTCAGCTTTAACGAAACATGAAATATCCTTCAATGGTCAGCTCAAATCACAAATTAAATTTAATGCACACCCACCAAAGTCAACTAAGACATAGCTAGGACCAAAAAAAAATAACCAATACAAGAAATAATTAATTAAGTACTCCTTATACATCTATGACATGTGACATTCACTAGATCGGCCACAATGAGAAAATAAATAGAAAAACATCATGCCAAAGCATTCAACCGAATCTCCTAACTCGAACACTGATCAATGCAACATCAAAAAACTTAACAATAAGATAATGTAGATGCTTAACAAAATATATTAGAGATCCACAACTCAAAATGATGATCTAATGAGGCATACAGATCGACTAACTGACAGATACCCTATTCTTCATACCTTTTGTAGGTAAAATATTGATCTTTACATATCTTATCGATACGGATAAATTCTGATCCGCAGACGGGAGGGATGACTTAGGTTGCCATCAATGATAACACTAGAAGCCACATGCCATCAAACAAGCCATATGCCAACAATATATATGTATATGTATATGTATATGTATATGTATATGTATATGTATATATGTGTATATGTATATGTATATGCATATATATGTATATGTATATGTATATGTATATGTATATATATGTATATGTATATGTATATGTATATGTATATATATGTATATGTATATATATGTATATGTATAGTATGTATGTCATGTACATATATATATATGTATATACATGTATAGGTATGTATATGTATATGTATATATATATATATATATGGCTATTTCTGTCAACTTTGCTTAGAATTTTTGTCAACCTCCCCATTTTTTTAGACTTCCTACAACCTAGGTAAAGGTGGTGGATGGGCTATAGCTTTGGTCAGAATTTTTGTTGGCCTCCCAAATTGATTTCCTTCTGATGGTTGTTGAAAAGGTGTTGGAGGCAGTTGTTGGCTGCTTTGGGAAAAGGGTGGCATTATCCGGGCCGCATGGATGGAGAAGGCTGCAAAAATTAAACGTTGGTTCGCATCAACATTAATTGTTGTATAGTTTGCATGTACTAGCGATTGTCATAATAACAGCTATTTTTTAATGCCTCAGGGAGTGAAATGAATGTCTGGGAAATTTTCAATAGGGCATTCTTTGGTGTCATTCTGTTGCTATACCTGGTATGAGAGCCATGAGTGACGAGGGTAAGCTTATGTGAGGGTACAGATTGGATTAAGCTTTTTGCAGCTTCTATGAAAGTGGGTGGAGGTTATTTTGTGTTTTTTTGCATGGTCAGATGGTTGGAAATGCAAAAGAAAAGTGTTGCCTATGATAATAGTTTTCCCATTTTTGTGCAAGAAAGCTGGCGAGAAGAGGTGTATTTGAAGCAAGTGGGAAGAGGTGCTAGAAGATTATATTTTTACATGGATTTTTAACTTTGAAGCCAATATTGTTTGATTTATGGTTTTTGTTTAGTCATTATAGTTGCAATGCAATGAAATAGTCATTTTTATAGTCTATGTTGAATGTTGTTCTCTATATTGTTAGCCATTAGTTTTATTGTGTGTACTTTGGTTGGAATCCTTGCTAGCCTTTCTGGTTTTTGAGCTTCCCGCCAAGCGAGACAAAAGGTGACGAATGACCTTCTCTTTAAAAAAATCTTGGCTAGAATTCCCACTAGCCTCCCCGTTTTAATCCTTATGGTGGTTGTGGGAAGAGTGTCAGAGGTGGTTGTTGGCTGCCTTGTGGTTATGTCATGTGTTCCCCATTGTCTTGATAGAGAAGGTGACTAAAATTAAACACTGGCTAGCATCAACATTGATTTATCTATGTTTTTTGTATTTTGGTGATGGTTGTGATAGCACCTACCATTTATTTACATGTGGCTCCCATTTAGTGGTGATGGTTTCCATGTGGCCAAAATAGTTAATCTTTTGTAGCTTATGTTGTTTTCCATAGGGCATTGTCACTGTCCCTTGTCTAGCATTGGCTAGGTTGTTTTGTTTTCATTTTTGCAACCCTGGAAAATGTATTTGAATTGCCCCTTTAATAAGTTCAAAAAGGTGTTGAACACATGTATGTGGCAACCAATATTCTTTGGTATGTTTAATACAAAGTCTATTGCTCTAAGAATTCCTTTTCAAGAATGAAAGAAATAACAAATATATTTCGAAATAAATAGCTATCTTCTCAAAACAATAAATTTGAATGCTTGGTCTCGCTTTTTAAATAATGTATTCTTTAATATATAATTCTTATTAAAATAAGTTGCAGGGATGCTTCATATGGTGCTTGATTAGGATAAAAAAGTGTTAAGAGGGAGAAATTTTCCCATCAAACCTTGGAATAAACACCTTAAGGGTCAATCAAGAGGACACACACACACACACACACATATATATATATATCTACAGATGTAAATATTTATTTATGTAGAGACTGCTATATCTAAATAGATGTGTATACCATATTTTTGCCTTGATATGCAACTAGATTGTTCAAAATTATAAAGAGAACGAACATCCAAACTGAATTTTCCCTCATTTGCATGAACGAGAAGGCTATGAGTTCAAACCTTTTGTTGGCTATAATATATTGCATAGTCCGAAACAAGTAATTATTATAGGAAACAAAAGCTTTGAATTTGTAACCTTCTTAGCCAATCAACTAAGGGAAAATGTTGTGTGGATGTTTGGTCTCTTGAATGATGGATGGTATCGAGATTAGTTATTGTATGGTTTGTCTGTGCTTGCAATACTTGTGGTGATAGTTGTTGTTTATCCAATTATATATAAAGTGTGAGATGAAAGATATATCTTTCTTTGTATTGTACTTAATGTAGGTGCTAATGTGCATATAAATGAAACCATAAATGAAAAAATATTGCTAACAGTCACCCACATACCAAAACCCACAAAATAGAAAAAATATTGATTTCAAGATTCACCAAAAAGACACTAGATTAACTATTTTGTAACCATTCACACAAAATAGAAGCCATAAATCAAACAATATACCCAATAGTCACCCACCTGCCAAAACCCATGAAACTATATAGTCTTTTGAACAACAATTGACACAATGAAACAATATTGGTTTCAAGAGTAAGCCAGATAAAAAAGTCAGCAAAAAACACATGAATTCAATGGACAAAACACATAAAACAAAAAAAATGTTGTTGGAAAGCCCATATTGTTTCAATTTTTAATCAAGTTTTGTTGAGAAAAAAATAATATGTCTTCACTAGGCCTTTACACTATAATTTTTTAGGTATGGGATTTTTTTTACTCCTTCAACTTTGTAGCCATGCTTGCAAAGGAATTACATTGCTAGCATTATTCAGGATTTACATATATACATACAAATATATATATATATATACACACATATAGTTTTTTGAGAAATGAGTATACTTTTACTTTCGTTCCTCATTGAATCTTTGTTGGTTCCCCTCAATATATGTGTGTGTGTGTATGTACCACAACCATTACCACTACACACACTTGCACCCTCATAGAGGCTTTCCCTCCATGGTTATAGCTACTATATATATCTACATATATATATATATATGTCCATATATGTATATCTGTATGCTTTGTGTGTACTGGAAATGGCCATAATAATAGCTACTATATATCTACGTAGGTTGAGGAAAAAAATGAATGTCTCAAAAAATTTCAATAAGGCATTGTTTGGTGTCATTTTGTTGCTATACCTAATATGGATCCATGAGCGATGAGGGTAAGATTTTGTCAGGGTGCAAGGTGGATTAAGCTCTGTGCAGCTTCTGCGAAGGCAGGTGGAGGTTATTCAATACACAAAATGCAATAAATAAATAGTATTTCCTTCCACCAATGGCGGCTACATGGAAACCATAAATCGAACAATTTAGACTAAGCTACAGAGCAACAATCAACAATCCCCTTTCGAAAATAACATAAACTATTTTAGAAATACTCGACTAATGGATTTTCCAATATGCTCCTCTTCCCACTTCCTTCATTTACACATGTTCCTGCTTGCTTTCTCTTCTCTTTGTTCTTTCTCCATGGCCTACAAAAAATAAACATAGAACTATCACAACCCACCTTAGGTGTGGAATTTTTGTGAAGGTTGTTGGAGATTATCTTGTGTTTTTTGCATACATTGATGGTTACAAAAGGTGTGGGTTGTGATAATTCTTATATATCTATGTGTGTGCATGTGTGTGTGTTTGTGTCTATGTGTGTATATGTGTGTGTATATATATATATATATGTATATATATGTGTGTGTGTGTGTGTGTATATATGTACATATATGTATGTGTGTGTGTGTATATATACTATATAGTTTTGTGGGTTTTGGCATGTGGGTTACTATTGGCTATATTATTCCATTTATGGCTTTGGTTTTGTGTGAATGGTTGCAAAATAGTTAATCTGATGTGTTTTTGGTGAATCTTGAAATCAAGATTTCTTGTGTTTATGTATATGTATATACATATATGTATATGTATATGTATATGTATATATGTGTATATATGTATATATGTATATATACATATATATGTATATGTGTATTTATACATATATATGTATATGTGTATTTATACATATATATGTATATGTGTATTTATACATCTATATGTATATATATATGCACAATATGTTATTGAAAATTGCATAGAAATTCGCTTTGTTTTCTAAGGACTTTAAACATAGATGTTACTTGTACCATCAACACTACATGGAAACCATACAATGATTAGTGTTGATGCCATTTCTCTAGCCTCCTCTATCGTTGCAGAAAATGCTTTCTTTAATTTAAAAAATAATAATAATTCAGCACCTACTACATGGTGCCGAAGACCTAGAACCGTGAAGGCTGATGAAAATTCTGATCAACGTTTTCCATAGCCCAATGTTAATTGTTGTTCTCTAGCTTTGGCTATATACTTTCATTTGCAATGCATAATAAAATAGCTAATATTATAGAGTTAATGTTGTTATCCAAAAGGCATTATTTTTGATAGGGTGGTGCTCAAGAGGTTGTATTGTTTCAATTTTTGATAGGGTTCTGGTGAATACATTTATGTAATTATATCTATATATATATACATACATATATATATGATTTGTGGTTCGTGGACTATACCAAGCTATATTGCTTGATTTGCGATAAGGTACTGTTGATTTATGGTTCACATTTTGTGTGTATGGTTTTGCATGGATTTGATACTGTGATTTTTTGTGGGTTTTTGTTTATGGTTTTCATTATTTGTAGACTTAAAATAGATGCTACTTGCACCATCACCACTACATAGAAACCATACAACAATTAATGTTGATTTCATTTCGCTGGCCTCCTCTACAGTCACGCCATTTCGTGGCCTCCTCTAACATTGTGCCAAATGAATTTTTAAAAAAATCTACCACAATGAAACAATATTGTTATCAACAGTCACCCAAAAGGTCAAACCTGCAAAACAATAAAACTCACAGTGACAAATCCATACAAAAACATCTGTGCAAAAGTTGAGCCACAAATCAAACAATATTGATGCGAACAAACTATATACTCTTTTTTCAACAAAACCCTATCAAAAAGGAAAAAATATACCCTAAAAAAATGCAATCTATATAACATTAACTATTTCATTGTGTTGCAACCCTCGCACACAAAACACAAAAAGCTCCCAGTAACAGACCAGCTCAAAACCTTCACCAAAAAAATGTGAACTCTAAATGAATCAATATTGGTTTCAACAATAACCTAGATGGGAAAATTCACCAAAAACACAATAGATTAACTATTTTGCAACCATTCACACAAAATAGAAGCCATAAATGAACCAATATTATGAACAGTCACCCACATGCCAAAACCCACAGAACACAAGAAATCTTGATTTC